>JAASAO010000358.1:0-54927 GCA_017311375.1 Mytilus coruscus | reverse complement strand
TTTCTTATTTTTTTAAATTTCAAAATAAAATTAAAGTATAAAGGTAATTACATCAAATAGAAAAGATTGCAAGTTTTGTGTCAGAAATCTGAATACATAAAAGTAAAATAACAAAATACCGAACTCCAAGCAAAGTCCCTTATCAAATGGCAAAATCAAAAGCTGAAACACATCAACCGAATGGAAAACAACTGTCATATTCCTGAGTTGGAACAGGCTTTTCCTTATGTAGAAAATGGTGGGTTGAATCTGGTTTTATAGCTAGCTAAACCTCCAACTTGTATGAAAGCCGCATAGAATTCCATTATATTGACAGCAATGTGTGAACAAAACAAACAAACACGATAGGTAAAATGTCAAAAGTAGGGTACAGCAGTCAACATTGTATTATAATCTTAATCACTATAAAACAAACAAATATGTCAACAAAGAAACAAAATGGCTAATATACAAAGCACATAAATAAAATTGAAGACAAGAATACAAAAATTACCACAGCGCAAAAACACATTGGCGGGATGCACAAGTACCGGGCCACGTCAAAGGATATTACCAAAAATGGACTAAGCAATAAAGGTAATAATTTACAAAGACAAATAAAAGAATACTATAACACGTTATTAAGACGATAAACAACGTCAGTACCTAGAATCAAGACTATCATGTATTATTTGTGAAGTTGATACGGAATATTTCGTTATCTTTCGATAAACTTTTGTAGAAAAAGGAAAAACGTTCTTTGACATAACCCTGGTTCATCAATTTTCTGCTCAGACACTGGCAGATAAGCAACTTTAAAAAAAATTGAAAAGCAGCGTGTTCATCGGATTGATTGTCTTAACTTCTGCAAACAGACAGATCGTTTTTCTAGCCCATCTTTGATGTATATGTTTGTGTCCATTTCTAGTGTATCATATAAATACTTTGTTCTTTACCAAATTCTGACAGAAAAATTAATTAGCTCATTTTACATACACATAATAATTTGTTGACATTTATAAAGCATATACATTGCCATATTTTCCTTTTAAAACCAACATAGTTTCCTCTCTAAGGTTACAGAGTAACATAACATATGCGTTCTAATATTCATGTATGTCTTCACATTTATTATGCGCTTGAACATATTGTGAAAAACAGCATACTTTGAAATATCTGTTTTGCATTTAAAATAAATAGTTACATTAAATGTATATCTCATTTAAATCTGTTATTATGCTTGGCTGACAAAATTGCCAGGCACTCCATTATCATATTTTATTTCCGTATTACATGCAACAGCTATCACTGCATGTGACAATGTTAAAGCAATGCATAGACAAAACCAACAAAAGCTTGATACAACAATATCATGGTTGCAGCATAAAATGTAATCATGAGAATTGTATGCTTCTTTATGAATTTTATAGGGATGTAAAAGCGTGATCGTCTGCATATTTATCGCTTAAGCGCTTCGAGCTTCATACAAAATGTGCTTTGGTCAACGTTTCACACCCCAATAAAATTTTAAAAAGCAGCATTCAATTTCATTATGCTGCTTTACAACATGCAGGTACATTAATTTATTGTTTTATTTTACTAGTCACAACTGTTTTGTTCTCATCATCAGAAAAAGTAATGAGTTTTACCATTATTTCGACATTTTCAGATATAGTCATTTGCCAACCACCTGCATCTTTTTCTTTCGAGAGTCGATTGTTCAAATATCTTTAAAAGAGACGAAGAGGAACATTAAAACTCATTACTCGAAGAGAAACTGACATTAAAAACTCCATGACAAAAAAAAAAAAAAAAAACTAAGGAAGACGAATAAAAGAAAATAGTCAACAAAATACTAAATCGAAAACGAAAGACATCGACATATTTGTGTTTTTGTCGACTAGACCAAGATATTGTTTTGAAGTCTATCATCAAAACTTAATATCGAATGTTTTACTTTCAGTTTAATTGTTATTGTTACATTTAATCTTGCAAAAGATATAATGCTGCTAGTCTTTATAATTCATAATTTAACTACGTACCAATAAAAATATTTCTCCCTTGGTTTTGGTGTTCATGAATGGGTTTTCCTGTTAAAATTACAGAACTTTTATCAAATTATTTTTCAAAGTATAATATCAACTACCAATGTGCATGTCATGACTTGTTAAATTTTATTGATGCAATTATCTGTATTGTCCTTTATTTAAAAGGGTTACAAAACACTTTATAATATTGTTATAGCTGAAATATGTTTATCCTAATTCACATAAGTGCAGTACAATATGCGGTCCGCAAAACATAATATTTGTAAAATCCCATACAAATAAAAAGTAAAACAATTTCTCACATCAACATTACTGTATTACAGTCTTATATCTATAATTTATATAAAAAAATGAATTATTGTGATGAAAATAGTTTACCTGTTTCATTCTACTAGGGTTTAAATAATTATTACTTTGATCAATTTAAAATGTTTTTTTTTCTTGTTGTATATTCTAATATTTGTGTCGTCAGATGGGGACGTTAAATCGCGTGTTCAGAGAGTACCACGGTCTATGCATGTGAAAGAACCCTCTCAAAACTCATCGTGAGTGGTCCATATGTAGCCAGTTGTTAGGCTATATTATTGCCTAAGCAACATTTGTGGAGGTAGCAGTTTCAATGTTTGGTAATGGACAATATGGTCCAAATGTGAATGATAGCCGCTCTTCAGTTGCGAAGTCGTCAATTATGTATATGAAAAGGTTAAAACTAGAGCAAAGATAATTAGATATAAATTTCAATTACTAATGCAGTAGTATAATATTAAGCCAAAATTCTAAGTTTAAAGGGCATAACTCTTAGAAAAAAAATTATAATTTCCTGTCGATATGCACATCAACATAATAAGTCCAAACTATCTCCAAAGTTGCATGAAATTCTGTAGTATAATTTCAAAGGAGTTGTGATGAAAACTGTTGCAGAAGTATATATAGGCCAAAATTCTGAGTTCAAAGGGCATAACTTTAGAATAAAATTGAATTGTGGTTTCAGAGGAGTTGCAATGACAAGAACAGGAATGACGAACGGACGGGTCAAAACATTATACCCTATGGAACTGTCTTCCGTTGGGTGTAATAAATTGAATAATTTGAATTGAATATTGATTTATTTAAACGAAACACGCCTCTTTCGTACTTAACTGTGAAATCAATTGACAACTGATCTCGCCTCCCCTACCCCCACCCAAACAAAAAGACAAATAAAAAAAAAGCAATCAAAAAAAAAAAAAAAAAAAAAAAACACAAGCAAAGACTACAAAGCAAATCTAGTATGTTACGAAAAGATAAAAGATACAGTATAAAACAAAACATGTCGAAGATATGTGAAGAAAAACGTTAAGAGTTACAGAAGTGTTGAATTAATACACTAAGATAGGACTTAAAAGTAAAGTCCAGTAAAGTTAAACACGAAAAAACAAAATCTTTGCCATTAACTTTATCATGCATACGTTAAAGTGCTTTAGATATCCATCATCTGCCAACACAATCCACTGGTCTCTATAACCTTTCACTAATGACAACCTTTTCTTAAGATACCCTGCCATCACCATGATACCTGTTAATATTTATTACTAATCCGATAAATGACGATGTGTTTATACTATGTTTATTCGAAAACAGATATTTTTTTCTCTTAATAAGATTTTGATCTTGTGTGACAATTTACAAATTTTGTTTTTGTAAAGTATAATACTACCAGAAATTAAGACTTATATATTTGAACTGCATCGAGAAAGGACATCGTCAAGGTTAAACGTTTATGAATTACAACAGATATTCTTTTTCGACATCCTGCTTTCGAGATCAATTCGAATACACGTTTACAAACTATAAGTTGTCATTAATTATTTGTAAATGACCACCATTGACAGTATTAACTGTACTGACACACATTTAGATTAATATGATTAACATAACGAGTTTGTTGTTCAGCTTTACAAATAACATTTTCCTTTTGGGTGTATTTAACCTGTTTTTATGAACATATATATCAATATGACAACGAAGTTTTCAGTGCAGAAATTGCCACCTATTTACGACTTACCTAGACAGAAAGGTGTTTCAGAGGAAGATTACATTCAAACAAAAATTTAGTGTCATATATCATTTTATATGCCTTGAATTATATGTTGGCTCTTGGAAACTTGGTTTCACACGTTAGCATCCTCAGCACAAAATACTTTACATTACTCTTTATTCGCTACAGTTCTTTATATACATATTTAGATAACCATATGGAGAATGACCGGTACAAAAGTGAGGCGAAAGATACCTAAGGGTATTCAAACTCAATAGTCAAATATGAACTGACAATGACATGACCAAAAAAAAAAAACAACAAAAACAAACGAAAAACAACCAAAAGACAAAGAGCTACTAGCGTGCAGTTATATGGGTATCTTTACAGTAAAACCTTATCAAAGACAGGTGTAATTACTTTTCAGTCAGCAAAATAAAAGAAAAGAGATAAATGTATCACTAAATTGTCATTAATTAATTTACCAGACATTTGCAGTTCAGTCTTTGGCGCTTTTAAAACACCATCTTTGTGTCTACAATGCAAAGAATTACAATTATATAAACAACATGGATAAATATTACAAATACAATGTCATTTGTAAGACAATTGGTTTTGTTTGCTGAAAATCTTTTCATATAAGAGGAAAGCACAGAATAATTTACCCTTAGGAACATGAGTACATATACAATTAAACATCACGACACATCAACATATTCCAAAATGCAAAATATCCCTTTATAAATATGTGTTTCGAAAGTGCCTTCCACTCTTTAACGACATCAGGAACTCTAAAACCCAAAACCGTGAATCCCAGATGTATAAATACTTGAAAACGAGAGAAACTACATGACAAAAGAGATCTAAATGAAAGAGCCAAATCAATCTCAGGTAAACATTGCCTCATGATAAATAAATGATCATCGACGAATTTGATAGAGGTTTGTTACAAATCATGTCAATACTGTCGCACTAACTACTAAGCTGATGATACCACAGAGAACTAGCAACCCATCATCAAAAGTATTGACCCTGTGCTAGAGATGAGAATGAAATTTTGAAAATTTAGTGCCTCCGAAATGCTTTTCTACAACAGGGATAACAATGCAGATGTCTCTAGAGGAGTAGGAAAGCTGTCCATATCGTAACACTTTATGTTGTAAAAGATTTTTTTCTGCGTAGCGTTCTGTTCACTGTTGGTCGTATTGTTTTGTTTTACTTTTGTATCCATTGTATTGTCTGTTTTATTTGACTTGCTGCTTGGATTACTCCGTTGAATTTGGATACTATCGAATAACCCTTTTGATTTTCCTTTTGTATAAGCGCTTTGTCTTGCAACAAACAATAATAACATGATCGGTACCACATTTACTGCACTGGCATGTCGACAATCAATGCCTCTTCAGTGATGCTCGAAGCCAAGATCTTTGAAAGTCTAAATAGATATAAGAAGATGTGGTATGAGTGCCAATGAGACAACTCTCCATCCGAGTCAAAATTTATAAAAGTAAACCATTATAGGTCAAAGTACGGTCTTCAACACGGAGCCTAGGCTCACACCGAACAGTAAGCTATAAAGGGCCCCAAAATTACTAGTGTAAAACCTTTCAAAAGGGAAAACCAACGGTCTAATCTATATAAAACGAGAAACGAGAAACACTTATGAACCACATCAACAAACGACAACTACTGAACATCAGATTCCTGACTTAGGACAGGTGCAAACAAATGCAGCGGGTTTAAACGTTTTAATGGTACCAAACCTTCACCCTTTTTCTGAAACAATAGTGTAACATCACAACATAGAAAGACACACTATAAAATATCAACTGAAATAGCTTAACTCAATCAAAGGACATATTAACACCATTGAACATACACTGAACAAATAAATTTGACCTATGATACAATGTAAATTCAAAATAAATAAACTAAGGGAAGAATAATAAAAGTAACATGTTATATCGATATGAAATGTTAAACAATTTAAGAAAAACAATATGCTCGAACAAAAATATCAGCCATTTGCAATAACTTTAAACACAGGTAAATGAAAATAAGTTTGTTGTTAGGTATACGTGTACAGTTACAATAGAGAAAGGAAATATTTTAACAAAATAAATAATTTTGATGTTCATAGTACGAAGTGGAAATTTATATTAGTACCAAACACTTATCAAAGCTGGTATATAGACCAGATATAACCCTGAATAACATTAAATAACAAAAAAGCATTACAATTAGTATCAACAGGTCAAATAAACAAGAAAGTACGATTTGAGAGTACTCGCAGTTACTGACAGCTAGTTAAAAGCCAAAACAATTAATAATAAAAATCATGCATCAGAGACTACAATCCCAGGGATTTAGTATTTTAACGTCATGGACAGTCAAAGAAGACATGACTTGTGCAATGCCAAAAATAAATGTATCGACAGACAGTAGGATAGTTAGCAGTTGAACCTCTTTATAGATCAAAATGAACGTGGGTGTGTCTTTAAACATCACGTTTGAAAAGAATACAAATTTAGTTATGTTTTAATTTGCTGATGACAAAATCGATATTAGTGCCAATGTAAACTATATTCAAAGATCTAATTGGTAATTGGTAAGATAACCTGAACTAATAAGTTTATTTAAAGGTTCGATGAGTTTACATGGATCACATAGTGATTTCCGCGTTTTAAGTACAATATTACCGTAAAATTTAGGATGTGAAATACCGTTTTAATCAGTTTTCTACAGGTACAGCCAAATTTACTAATCAAATCTTTGTATCTATGAAAGAACTTAGCAAAAGTTTTACGTAATTTATGGTAACGAAATCCCTGACTTAATAATTTACTAGTGATGCATTCATTACGTTCGTTAAAATCTATGACATCACTACACACACGGGCATAACGAACGAGTTGGGATATATACACACCGTATGATGGAGCCAAAGGAACATCGCCGTCTAAAAAGGAAAATTAACAATAGGGAATGAAAAATCGTCTCTTTTGTCGTAAATTTTCGTATGGAGTTTTCCTTTAGAGATTGAAATGTCCAAGTCCAGAAAAGGACAACTACTGCTGTTTATGTTAGATTTAGTTAAAGTAAGTTCTATTGGGTAAATTTCGGTAGTATATTTAGAGAACTCTGGATTATTTAACGAAAAATATCATCTAGATAACGGAAGGTATTGTTGAATGTATCAACCAAATGTAACAATGAAGTGTCTTTACTGAGTAAAACCTTTTGATAAAGAACCGATAAATACAAACAGGATCAAAAGTGAAGCAAAACTCGGACCTAGGAATCAGAGCTTTGCATGAAGGAAATACATTCCTTAATTTAAAATAATTTCCAAAAAGTAACAGTAAAATTCAATAAAACAATATCCGTTTTGCAAGCCATTACAAAAATACAAGCCGAAAATACAAAACAGGTCAAAATTAAAGCCAAACCCGATAATGCACTTTTAGAAAGCCTTTTGTCGCACAGTGAATGGTAATTATTCTGGAAGTATGCCAACTTTATATGCAATACTTGAATGTCATCGAATTATACGCAAACTATGTTATAATATATTAAAGTATCTAGTTTTTCACACAGGCTAAATTGGTTGAAAACCTTGCGACATAATAACCATTAAAACTTAAACACATTGCCGATCATATTTGGGATAGAAGTTTTCCATGTTGTTTTTAAGGAAAAATAAGATCAATATGACAACGAAGTTGTCAGTGTAGGAATTGTCTCCTATTTACGACTCACCTATAGAAAAATGTTTTCAGAGGATGATTACTTACAAACAAAAATTGTTTGGACTTAAAATTAACAGTAATAACTCCTTTTAAATGCCTTGACTTATATATATATATATATATATCCTAAATTGAGGTAAATTGTATGGCTTTCCAAATACCGTTTCGATTCCTAACATCATTGAAGAGACATTAATTGTCGAAATCCGGATATGGTGTACAAAACCTTTGCACCTTTTGTTTGCGGTATACCATCTTTTCCGCAAGTTTATTGTTTTCTGTTTAGTATTAAATTTTATGATTAAGATCCATTTATTACATCGGTGATCCGTTTATTTGGCAATCGCCAATGGCAGTCAGCAGGGTTTAAGAACATTTGTTGTTCGACCTGTTAGTCAAATGCGTTTTGTTAAAATATACTTTTCACTTTTTGGTCTTTTGGGAAATGTTGTTTGTGCTGTATTTAGACCCTCTAACAAGAAATTTGTTTTGCATGCACACGTATAAAATTGCGGTTTTATCCAACGCAATCATAGGTTTGAACGTTGTTTTCAATTTAGACTTGTTTATATTTTTCGTTTGGGCTTGTATTATATTTGCCTTCGGGTTTATATGACCCGTCATCCTATTTTGACTCCTCAAAATTCAAGAGTCTATCCTAAATTGAGGTAAATTGTATGGCTTTCCAAATACCGTTTCGATTCCTAACATCACTGAACAGACATTAATTTTCGAAATCCGGATATGGTGTACAAAACCTTTGCACCTTTTGTTTGCGGTATACCATCTTTTCCGCAAGTTTATTGTTTTCTGTTTAGTATTAAATTTATAATTAAGATCCATTTATTACATCGGTGATCCGTTTATTTGGCAATCGCCAATGGCAGTCAGCAGGGTTAAAGAACATTTGTTGTTCGACCTGTTAGTCAAATGCTTTTGTTAAAATATACTTTTACTTTTTGGTCTTTTGGAAAATGTTGTTTGTGCTGTATTCAGACCCTCTAACAAGAAATTTGTATTGCATGCACACGTATAAAATTGCGGTTCTATCCAACGCAATCATAGGTTTGAACGTTGTTTTCAATTTAGAGTTATATATATATATATATATATATATATATATATATATATATATATATATATATATATATATATATATATATATATAATATATAAATAACGAGGTGTGGTATGATTACCAATGAGACAACTATCCACTATAGTTAAAACGAAGTAGATTTAAGCAATTATAGGCAATCGTACGGCCGTCAACAATGACAAAATACCCATACCGTGTAGTCGGCAGAACAAATTCAGTTGAGAAAACCAACGGCCTTATTTTTCCCCATTCCAATCTAAAAGTTTGTTTTATTAAAAAGAATGGCCAACGTAGATACACGTATCTTGTCTTGGGAGGGATAAATCATACTTTGTAAAAATCACTCTGATTCAAATAAAAAAATTCTGAAATTGACGTCGACATTATCAAGATGCTTGATTTCTTGATTGACATCGTATATGTTACTTTTAGTGGCCGTGTTTTAACAAACAATCGGCATTCCCATGGGAACCAACTGTGCCCCACTTCTTGCCAACTTGTTCCTTTATTCAAATTAGGCTAATTTTATACAAGAACTTTTAGGAAGAAAGAAAAGAAGTTAGCAGTATCCTTTATCTTTACTTTCCGCTATAAAGATGAATCAGATGTTCTCTCACTAAATAATTCAAAATTTGGTGACTATGTTAAACGCATCTATCACATTGAAACTGAGATAAAAGATACAAAAGATACTGTTAAGTCTGCCTCATATCTTGACTTACATGTAGAAGTTGAAAATAAGGTTGATTCAGTTGAAAACAAAGCTTTAATACAAAAGAGATGATTTTAGCTTCCCAATTGTGAACTTTAAATTTCTATGTAGCAACATTCCAGCAGTGTCTGCATACAGAGTTTATATCGCCCAGTTGATACGATATTCCAGAGCTTATATTTTCTATCATAATTTCCTTGGTAGAGGTTGCGGCTCACCAGGAAGTTATTAAACCAAGAGTTCCAAGTGTTGAAGTTGAAATCCTTCGTACATTTAAATTTTACGGACGCCATCACGAGTTGTTGACCGTTATGAAATATCCGTTTCACAGATGATAGCGGATATGTTCCTTATGTCGTTTCTACAATCCCGCCACCTTTTACCGAATGTGACCTACCGAATCATACTTATTACTGGGTTTGAACAACATAACGGGTGCCACATGTGGAACATCTACTTACCCTTCCGAGCACATGAGATCAACCCCGTTTTTGGTGGGGTTCGAGTCGCGCAGTCTTTAGTTTTCTATGTTGTGTTTTGTGTACTTTTGTTTGAATGTTAGTCTTTTTGATTTTGAATAAACGACCAAAAGGAAAGTAAACATAATATACTAACGAGCAGTTATATGGATCTCTAAATAGTAAAAAATAATGCCACATTGAGATTACTCCCGGATCTTTGATAGCGTTTGTGTTACTCATTCTTTAGTTGCTATATAATGTTATGTTTTCGTTTTTTTTTTGCCATGATATCGTCGGTTTCTTTTCGAATTCTTAACTTTGGTTGTCCCTAACAACTTATATAACATGAAAATTAGAAAGTAAAGATGCGCTTTTATCGGATTTCAACATGCTACCACACAAGGTTAGAGTCCAAAATATGATATATCAACCTACTCGTACATATAATATGAGTATCTATTATGTTTAAATTGGCTTTGAACTAGTATTTAGTAAATGCGAGTACTCTTAGATCGGTACTTTGTGTCTTTTGACTTTTGTTAACTGTTTTGTAAATCGTGGCGATCTGAAGAGTCAAGCCCTTAAAAACTAATTTATGATAATACTATTTCTTTTATGTTGGTCTGTTAAACCCTGTCACAGCTCATTTGGGAGGGTTTCAGATACTAAAAGGGATCGAAATTGTAACTGTTTGTTATATTAGTTTATTGTTCGTGCCGATTAATTTTAAAACGTTCATACCGAATTTTAATATTCATTTAAAAGCCAAATAACAAAGGAGACATAAAACTCATAAGTCGTAGAGAAATTGACGACGCCATGGCGAACAACGGTAAACGACGAAAAGACAAACGAGTTAACACTACATAAAACCCGAAGACGAGCAACACGAACCCCATCAAAACTTTGGATTATTTCAGGTGGTATGGAAGAGTGAACGATCCAACTCTACTAGCAGCACCCAAAATGTTCCTCATGGTTATAACAAGTTCTGTGATATTTCAATCGAGAGAAAAAAGAGGATAAGATTTTGGTAACGACAATTTGAACATAATTATCCGTGATATCTGTGATCCAGATATTCCAATTCGTTAAATTTTAGAAGGATGAGTTCAACTTTACCTCTTGGAACCCTTGGTTCAATTACTTACTTGTGTATGTAAGTAGCAACCCTCTATCAAGAAAAGCATGATAAGAAACGGAAGCGCTGGAATACCTTATCAACTGGAAGATATTTACTTTATGTGCAGGCTCTGCCGTAATATATTTTATAAATATGACATCAGAAAATCAGACCAAAATGAAAATAATTATGTACACCGTATAGTGTTGAATACGGAGTACAACAATTTATACTTATTAACTGGATATGAGTGGAATAGTAAGTTTATTGTCACCCGAAGTGCAACCAATGCACTGAGGCGTGCCGAGGGCAATAGTTGTATCCGAAGGGACATTAAAATTACTATTCCACGAATATCCAGTCATTCCGAAAGAGACAATATATAATGAATGTTGGGGTTAATCAACCATAATGTTTGACGTTTACTTCATATATATTCTGAATGCTAAAGCTACGTCCTGCACTAACGTCAACCCTAGATGTAATAGGTAAAACACGACGTCGTAACTCCGCAGTATTCTCAACATTATTCAATCCCGTAGCTGCAGTTAAAATTCCGCGAAACATAATGACGCTCGCGGTCAAATAGTTGGAAACTACTGCCCGGTTAAATAGTTCAACGCTTTCAATTTGTAACATAGTGAAAATATTGTGTACTTAATTTACATAGAAAACTGAGGTGTAATAATAGTTATTGTGATCAAATCCAATACGTATTTATATGTTAAAATCATTAACAGGGACGTTGTGAACAACGTCTGAGCTCTGACAAATAACAATATTAAATTTTTTCTGCTGTTTCAAGTCAGGAAGCTGTAAAAGTAGTTGTTGTTGGTTGCTGTTTTCCTATTTTTCCCATAAATTAGGTGCTTTGGTTTTCATGTTAGTCGTACCGGGCCTCTTTTTTAGGAAACTATACGGTATAGGTTTGCTCGGCTAGAAGGATTTACGATGGTTTATAATTGTTTCCTTTCTCGTCCTTTGGTCTTCGATAGACATTTATCTCATTGGCAATCATATCATTTCAAACTATTTTGATAATTAATATTTATTTGATAAAACATAAATTTACCGACTTTAAAATTTAATATATAACATATCCCAATAAGAGAGGACTAACATAATAATTTGTACCGTACTTTGAATTGCCTTTAATGATGACGAGGTATTCCTTTCTGTCGACGCAATTGCATCATTACTTTCTAATAAATTCTCTGGTTTACAAACAAATTCATCTCCTGTACAAATGGTTGTTTCTTCCGAACCATTAATATCATCATTTATTGCTTCATTCTTTACGGTACCAACAAAATCGCTTCCTACATGTATATAATTATATAGTTGTACAAAAATGTTTGGAAACATCATTATTATTAAGTAAACAAAATCAATGACGAGATGAAAGTGTTTTAGAAGAAAAAGGATGAAATGTATTTTGACAACAACCTTAGTCGCACAACATAAAATGACACCTTCCATCTTTGGCTAGGGACTATTTCAGATTCTGTGAAAGTTGTGAAAAACGTTATAGGTGTAAAAGGCCGCTTTTTAGTAAAAAAAAAACATATGATATCTATTTTTTAAAAATTTTAATTATTTATAACTTCCAATTTACAACATAATATACATAGATATAATAGTAATATATAATATATAAATCTATTGATATTATCTTATCAATACATCTTTCTAAGGAAGCATTTTTTAAATATAAGAATATAAGATAGAGAGTAAGGCAGTCTGAACACCAGAGAGAGAGAGAGAGAGAGAGAGAGAGAGAGAGAGAGAGAGAGAGAGAGAGAGAGAGAGATAGTGTGATAAGTTTTCAATACAAATTTATCTGGACATTGAATTCTAATTCAGTATAGTAAATCCTGCATTTTCATTTATAACAGTAAAATATATACTTAACTAAGTAATCTATCAAAATATTCAATTCTCTGTGAAATTGATATTCACTTTTGTTTTCATAGCAATATTTTTATCAATTGCATACAAATATTTCATCTTATCTTTTACTGAGTTTATTGACAGGTGTTTTTAAAACATCTGGTATTATAAATATATTGTTTTATGATAAGAAAAGAGTATTTTCTGCATTGCCTTTTAATATTTTTGCAATGTAACCAAACAAAAACTTCTTTTGTAAAAGTACACTAATCCCATTGGTCAGGAACCAATTTTCAATCTGTTTTAATAATATCTGTGTATGTTTACAATCCCAAAATAAATGTTCTAATGTTTCAATTTCTCTATTACAAAATGTACAATTTGGATTATCATTAATCTTAATTTTATGAAGAAATTTGTTTGTCCTAAGATTCGATGATTGAATCTACACTGCAGCCACTGTAGGTTAGTATTTTTGTGACAACAAATGGCAGTTTATAATTTTGTTTTATCGAACCCAAAACTTTCAGTCCATGTTAACTGACTAGTGGGAACACTTTTATTTTTATTTAAAACAATATACATATCTTTAGATCCTTTTGAACTTTTAACAAGTCTTTTAATAGCCGATTGAATTAAAGGTAGTTCTAGTTTGTGATTTTTCCCACAAATGATTTTGATGCTTGATGTATAGCAGATATAATACTATTATATCTCATGAAATTCACATTTATCTGATACATTTCTTCTAATTTTGAAGAGAGAAAAAGTCCCATCTTCATTTACAATATCATTTATAAATCTTATACCATTTTCAAACCAATCTTTATTAAAAATAGGTTACTTTATTTTCTACCTTTATGTTATTGTTAAGCCAGATTGGATTAGCAAGAAAGCGTTCCCAACTGTCATATTCATCTTTTCTCTGAGCAGTTGCCATGCTTTCAGAACATCTTGCCAAAATTTATTTTTGATATTTTGTTGTAATTTTGTATATAAACACTTCCACAACCATACAATTTTTCAAGTTCTACATGTACATTTGACAAAAAAACATTCTGCCATTTGTTGTCTGTTTTAAATAATCTCCTTATCCATGTACACTTCCGTGCTAAAATAAATGCACTAAGATTTATCATTTTGAGTCCACCATTTTAATATCATTTTGCAAAACATCTCTTTATTCTATCGATTGGTGAACTCCATATAAAATTGTACATAAGTTCGATAACATTTTTAAAATATCATCACTTACATTTGGTAAGGATATAAACAAATGATTTAAAAAGGCAATATCAATGTCTTTACCACAGTAATTCTACCAATAACAGTAAGATTTCGTTTTGACCATTGTTTGATAACACATTTTATTTGTACAATTTTTTCATCATAATTGATTTTACAATTCTATCAAGATTAACATCAAAACTTAAACCTAATAACTTAAAACATGTTTCTCCCCATGAAAGGTTTCTATTTTGGCATAACGCTTCATTATTATACTTTTATTTTCTATCCAAATAACTTTTGTTTTAGAAAATTAATATTTAAACCAGATATATTTCCAAACCAATCTAATCCATTTAATGCTTCATTCTAAGATTCTTCTTTACCATGTAAAATAAGAGATGATGTGTCATCAGCAAACAGTGAAAGTTTGTGCTCAACTTGAGTGACTGTAATGCCACTTATTTTATCATTATTTCGTATTTTTAGTGCTAATATCTCAGCACAGAGAATGAAAATATAAGGCGACAAGGGATCACCTTGTCTACAGCCTCGTTCTATAGAAAAAATTCTGATAGATGTCCTCCCTGATTAACAGCTGATTTAATATTGTTATAAAAACTTTAATCCAATTAATTATTGATTCTCCAAAATTAAACAACTTCAAGACACTGGTGAGAAATTCCCAAGAAATTGAATCAAATGCCTTTTCAAAATCTATGAGCAATAAAAGGCCTGGAATATCTTTTCCTCAGTAAATTGCATAATATCATAAATTAAACGAAGATTTTCTCCAATGTATCTCCCACTAATAAACCCAGTTTTATCAAAATCTATCAGTTTATCTAAAACTGTTTTAAAGCGTTTTGCTATTACTCCATATGATATCTATTAAACATCTGCTCACCGATATATGCTAGTCAGATTTCATAAGTAACTATACAGTTTAATTGTTTATTCAACATTTGCTAAAGGGCATTAGCTGTCAAATTCATGTTCATCGATTTGACTCGAGTATTATAGCTAAAAAGTATATCTAAATTAAAAAGTCTTAAAAAATTTAAAACAACACGTTAAAATTATCCATGCATCCGAAGCGCTTTTCTGGATTTACCTTCATCGGGAACGCTCAAAGAACAGAAACAGTTGAAGAACTAAATGTTTCTATAAAGATTTCTTAGCTTATTTTGACACAATTTAACCAAAATGGCTAATACAAGCGAATTATATTAAACTATATCACTTTCATTAATGATTGAAAACAAAAAATCATATTTTTTCATATCTGCAGTTCAGTGGTTGTCGTTGGTTTATGTCTGTCATATTTGTTTTTCGTAAATTGCTTTTCTTATAAAGTACGCCGTTAGTTTTCATACAAAATTAACAATTAACATTGTATGGAGTCGATAATATGTTTCAACATTTCATGTGTAGTTTTGTCTAGACGTCATCTAATTAACCATTGAGATGACCTCCGAAGACTGCCGACGGTCTTATAACCCGATATAAACATAAATATAAATAAAAACAGATAGCAACAACATTAGGGGTTGGGAGGTTTCACTGATTTTGCTATTGCATGTACCTGAAAATGCCTCAAATCAAACCATTTTCTATAACAAAGACTCCTAAATCAATTGTAAATTTTTTCATTGAACGATCTTATATTCCTATTTTTTTTAAATTCATATTTGTTTTGTATTTGTCATTGAAGTATCTTTGATGATTCAGAAACCAATAATTCATCTTTGTTTTGGCCAAGGGTTACAATTTATTTCCGTATCTTTAATAAATTTTAACTATAATATTAGTTAAATAACATTAAAGGTCAATGAAAGATATTTTTAACTACATCAAAGCACTCATCTTACCACTTTCTTCATTTTCTTGATCCTCATCTATTTTTGTTCTTTCTGTTGCATTACACAATTCCTAATGATCGAAATAAACTTAATGACATATGAAAACAAAACAATATGAATAACGTGGTCTATTCCATAGAAATTTTTGTAGAAATATCTGTTTATTATTGTAATATTTTTTCATTCTGGAGGTAAAACTTTTGCAAAATACCATTCCTAACTTGGTATATTAGTATTTATTATGTTTGTTTTCCATTGCAAATATATATTTTGTTTTGCTATTCCCGCGCTTCTTTTATAATGTTTTCCCGTCGACAGGATCCAAGATTTTATCATTATTATTTTCTCCAAAAAATTTTCAAAATTTTTTACACTTTTTCTACTTGTTAATCTATAATTTATATGCGTGCTCCTTGCATAAAAACTGCAACAAGAGAGTTATGAAGATGAACGACCAACATCTAGTTTTAGTTTCCACACAACGAATTTATTGGCCGATACTATGTAGTTTCACCTCACAAGCGACATATTTTCGCGGTCTTAGACCTTTAGATACCACTATACATGGTATAGTAGTCTGGTCTGATATTTTACCGATTGTGTTCTATTCCTGATTGTAACATTTTGAATAAGTGTGAATTAGCATGACGGTGATGCATCCATATCAGGAGAAGCTTACCCTGACGGGCACCCGGTCTCTCTTTGGAGTTAGTGAGATTCCCTCAGGTTTTCTTTGTTACCTTTATTTGTATCTTCTAAATATAATTACCAGATTTGAACATCGCTAAGCTATTGTTGCCTTAATGTATGTTCTTATGTGTGCCTATATCTAAGATTCCTGATATCGTTAATTTGGTTATTTATCCTTTTCATATCTTTTGAATTCAGTATTCTTGTGGCAATATGTTCTATAATCATTGGATATGAAGAAATTAAGTAAGGTTTTGTAAAACTTAAACAAATGAATGAATGTAATCCAGAAAAGCGCTTTGCACGCTTAAAATTATAAAAGAATTGTTTATCTATCAATGCTTCTTGTAAGAAATTGAAAAGGGTATTCAAGTTATTTCGATAACATAATAACATCCCATCAAAGATACCAGGGTTATAATTTGGTACACTAGATGCGCGTTTCGTCTACATGAGACGCTCGAGTCAGAACAATTTGAAGGCCAAATCAAATACAAAGTTGAAGAGCATTAAAAAACGAAAATTTCGAAAAGATTCGGTTAAAAGGGCTTTTGACTCAAATTCTCATATTTGATTTATAACATATTAAAACGTATATCCAAATTACATAAGTCTAAAATAAACAATTAACAGTATATGGAATCGATAATATGTATCAGTATTTCGAGCGTAATTTTGTCTACACGTCATCTAATTAACCATATATATAATACTGCCGAAGGTTATATAGCCCGATATAAACATAAATATAAAAGATAGCGACCACGTGTAATTAGATTTTTCTATGTATGTTTGATTTCATATTGTAGGTTAAATAGTATGTTTATCATCGATTTTTCCTGTAAAGAAATGATTTTTTGTTGATCAAATCAGTCACCAAATGGTTCACCCTTGTTTCACTTTCACTGTTGACATTATTTTCCTTTTAATAGCTGAATACATGCTTGTTAAGGGGTTAAATTGAAGGTCAGATGAATACGGATTCAATGAGGTCGAATTATATCAGCGATGTTTTCTCAGTAGCTTGTTTTGACAAAATTAAACAAAACTGGAGGCTTAAAGCGAATTATTATTTCATTATTGCAATAAAATTAGCACTTCCATTAATGATTGAATAAAAAATTATCATATTTTAATTTCTTTGTATCTCGTATCTTAAGCACCTTTAACTCCAATAGAGCAAATTAGCCACAAAATAGAAGTCACTCCAAAACATTGTATGTACCATCTGTTATTAATTTTTGTACATAAGACATAAAGAAAACAAATTATCATACAATACCCTGAACATTATGTTGTATAATTTAGTCCTTCCTTGAATCATTGGTATCTTGAGCCCACTTCTTTACCTCAGTGTTATCAGCTGTATAGATAATAATTTTGATTAAATAAATATATGAATAAACAAACAAAAAGTAAATTATCAAATAAATACATTAATACTAAATATGGTTATTTGTGTAGACCAAACTGGCTTTTTAATATGGTCTTTCGAGGGTGATAATGAGCATTGAGACTAGTTTTAATATTTATAGTTACTTAGATTTTGTCGAATTGGAAAAACAAATTTATACACATTGTATATTCATTGTAAAAGGAAGATCTGAACAAACTGACCGTCACTATCACTGACTACAATTCATGGTGCAGAGAGAGAGAGTCAATTGGAAAAGATTTTGTATACGAAATTTGAAAACTTTGGCACCAAATGTGATCAACGATACAGTTGATTAAAATCAAGCATTCTAGGTGTGTTAATTCATTTTAGATGAATAACTACGCACTCTCGAATTGCTAATACTTAATTTGTATTTAGTTGAAAAATTATAGAATACTTAAACTCGAAACTTTTCATCTTTTGTTTTTATTTGATTTATATGAAGTTCAAGATTATTAAATTGTAACTTAACCTTTTCTACAAAAGATGTACGGTGTTTGATTTGTATAATGGTCAAGATTTTTGAAAATTAGCATAGCTAGTGACTCCATTTTACATCAGGCTGCTCATACTGGTAAAGGATATTTTTATCCGAAATATTTATCGATTTATTTTGCATTTGTTTTATATTTTGGCTAAATTTGAGACAAATTATATATATATATATTATTGTGTTAGCCCTGTATAACCACGGGTTATACGGTGGAGAATGTCTTTCACAAAGTTGTCGCATGTTTAGACGCAAATATATTTCAGAACAAAATTATCATTTTATGTGACGGCATGGTAGTTACATTATCATCCTTACGATGGACAAAACAATGCTGATCTGAAAGATATACCATCCTTCTTGTCATTATTCACCATGTACCGTGTAACAGCCCAACATAAAGCCAACATATAGCCTAGTTGGTTTATTAGTTTATGACGCTGGACACTGTACATGCTGCGTTGCCACGATGTCACAGAAGCAAGAGTTAGAATCCCGCTGAGTGAAGAACAAACATTTGTGAACGTAAATTTGCAAATCTTACCTTGGGCTACATTTGAGACGACTTATATATATATGTTGTGTACAAGTTATCGTTATGTAGAAATTAAAATTTGTACAAACAAATGGTACAAATCATAATTTGTTTGTTATTTTGTACAAAATATAACTTGGCCAAAAATGCTAGTATAAATAATGTTATTTGTACAAAATTTGACTAAATTCACTTTTTATTTGGTCAAATGATATATGATAACGACAGAGAGTGTAAGGCTAATATACTAGCTGACCTTAAATCAGTGTGGACAGAGCTAGTGATTGTACGCGGAAGGTCTAGACATCTACAAAGCCAACGGTCCGTCGAAAAGGCAAATGCGTTGATTACGGAAATGAAATCATCATAGATCAATGACAATGATCCAATGCAACGGTCTGACGTTTTAAGCTTTATACAGTTTGAAAGACATTGTTCTTATCATAGATTAATCGACATTTACAGCTCTTTTGGGTCAGAGCCAAAGGATGGCCCAGTGCTGTTCATAAATACGCAGCCTTTGTTGTAAATTCTTAACCTTCGTCAACTTTGAAATTTTAGAATTACACCAAATTAAATCGTTCAGTGCTATTCGTTATAATGACTCAGTATAATAAATGAAACAACACATACCTGAGAGTGTGATAGTGCAGATTGTTACCCTGAAAATACTTTGTCAACCTAGGCTATAATATCACATATTATTAAGTTTTATTATATTTATTATATTAAAAAGATAGTGACATAGAGACAAACCCTTGGCCAGATATAGATACCAAATTAGACTGCAGGATAAAAAGTTAAAAATCTTACTTGATAATTTTCAGAACCCCGAACCTTTTATAAAAGATCGTGGTACAGTTCGGGTGAATGTATTTTGATTTACACCAGCGAAAAGCTTTAATCCAAACGTCCTAGAGATTAAGGAATTCATTAAATTGAATGTATATGTGTAGAACTTATCACTAAAAACGAGAAAGTTATTGTGGTTTGCTTTTGTAAACACCCAAATGCACCCGTCACATTAATAATAATATTGTTAATACTAATTGTTATGTTATCTCACTATGTTAAATTTTAATTTACTCAGGCCTGCTCCAAAGAGCAGGATATCAAGAGTTTTGAAAGGTATGGTATCGGGAATTTATTCGGGAACCTACCCGAATTACAGCCCTTACATCAACCCTGTTAGATTTATTCTTCGTGAATATTCATTCTATCTTTGAAAATTCTGTTCATCACTGTCCGACGCTCATAGAAATATTTTTCTACACCACGTGAAAAGGCTTATTCAAAGATAGTCTGTCTTTGACAGTGGAGACTCTGCTACAACAATGATATACCTGCAATAGATTGATTGGAATAGTTACTTTTAAAACTGTCATGAAATAAATGAGCTTAATTATATACTGAATAGTGAATTTCACTATGCCATGATGGATAAACATTTTCAAAACAATTGTATTGGTCAGAGCTGGGGATAAGCCCTCGATCTTAGCTGATATGAAAAGCAAAATACGTAATAAAAAGCCAAAACCCCAATACGTATAATCTAACTGGACTAAATATAGACAACGAAGAAATGAGGTTGTAGATACTGTCCGTAAAGCTAAGCGACAATATCTAATTCAGCTTCATATACCTCTCTAGTTGATAAGTCAGTCCAACAAAGAAAATGGTGGCGAATAGAAAAAATGTATGTAAATTTTACAATAGAAGTACTACTAGTAGCCCTGAATCTTTGTACATCCTATTGAAAATTTACAGCTACAAATGATTATATTTGTTCTGTGTCAACATTCGATACAAAACCAGACTTAATACAAGTTCATTCATTGGCACTCTGTTAGCTGTACGTCCTACATAATGGTCTCTCAGCAGGATGACGACATTCCACTAAAATTTCTCAAAGCAATTTTTCTATTGCTGGTTACACCTTTAACTCTGTTGTTCAATAAAAGCTTACAGCCAGGAATAGTACCTTGTGATTGGAAACTAGCTAATGTATCTGTCATTTACAAGGACAAAGCTGAACAAGATAATGTCACAAAGCATAGTCTGCTATCAATTTCAAATTGTTTGACTAAAATCTTGGGAAAATATTTTAAATACTTATATAACTATAAAAATTATACATGATAATGCTATTTTGACTGATCACCAGTTGGGTTTCAGAGAGAATAGACTCGACTACTAACCAACTGCTTTTCCAGGGCGGATCCAGCCATTTTAAAAGGGGGTTCCCAACCCAGGATAGAGGGGTTCCAACTATATGTCCCCATTCAAATGCATTGATCGTCAAGAAAAGTGGGGGTTCCAACCCCGAACCCCTCTGGATCCGCAACTGTTTTCATCTATGATGAAATAGTAAAACATCTAGACCAAGATACGATTTGTGTTTTGTGACATTTCAAAGCATTTGGCCGTGTTTTGCACAAGTAACTATTAGATAAACTAAGAAAATATGGAGAAAAGGAAATCTTTTAAACTGGTTCAAAAGTTATTTGTCAGATAGGCAACAAAGGATTTGGATAACTAGCTTTTTTAAATGGAAGACAGAATATGCGGGTGTTTCCCAAGGAAAATTTTATGTCCTTTCTTATTTCTATTGTTTGTGAACGACAAAGTCGATGTTGTAGCAAACAAGATCAAACTTTTGCAGATGACATTTGCCTGCATTGTTTTGTTGATGATGAGAATTCTGCAACTGAGTCACTAAACGATGATCTGGAATATTTGCACAACAGGGCTCTCAGTAATAAAACTTTACTCAGTGCTCGGAGTACATTTGTGCTCGAAACACTAAATCCTCTATTTTGATGAGTTGAATTCTGAGTCTGCGTACGATAATCCTACTCGAATTTTTCATGACTACAGAGCCAGGGCTCTCGGTCATAAAACTATACTCAGTGCTCGGAGTACAAAATTTGTGCTCGAAACACCAAATCCAGTATTTTGATTGGTTGATTTCTGAGTCTGAGTACGAAAATCGTGCTCGAAAGTTTTATGACCGCAAGGCCTGATCTTCGAAGTAAATTTCACAATATTTTAAAGTTTGCTAAACCAGGATATCATCTACTGTCCAGCACATTTCAATATTAGTAAACGAAAATACAATAGTATCATACATAATCAGCTTAGGAATGAGACAAGGAGCAAAACCATACAGCATAGTACGCTATAAACGGCAACAAAATGAAAATTGTAAAACAAATTGAACGAGAAAACTAACGACCTGATTGAGGTACAAAACAATAAACGAAAAACAAATATGATATACACAAACAAACGGCAACCACTTAATTATATTTTAGACTATAGGCTATCAAACTATCCATCGAGATGACCCTGAAAACTGTCGATGGTCATATAACCCGATATAAACATATATAGTATCTTCAGTAGCACGCATTGCACAAATGTTTGTGTAATCCATTCGAATCTATCGCTATCTTTACAACATGGATAGCGCACTACATTTTAAGAAATTAAGATCTTTAAATAAAAAGAAACTTCAAACTGAACATCATATATCAAACTTAAAAAATATATTCAAAGTAGAACTGTACCAAAAGGTTGAAACATCAAAGTGCGTCCCCAGGCATCGGGACAGAAATCCAATAGGTTCATGAGCCGTTGGAATGAAATTTTGTTTAACTGTTCAATCCAGCTACTTCAACTGTTACTTTCTTTTACAACCACAAATCACAAACAAATTGTAAATGAAATATCTGATATCATCAACAGTGGTCACATTTCACGTGACGATTTGCCTAGAATAAAACGTCGCCTCGAAGATATCGAAAAAATTGAACAACCCAAACATAGGGAAAAACAAAGGAATAAATTTCAAAGAGATAAAGTTCACACTGTCTATTTAAATCAGCATATTAATGATATCAATACAGCAAACCATAAGGCCCCTAGAAAAAGAAAATTTAAAAGACGGAAACAACATAATGAAAGTATTGTTGTAAATTTGTCATCTAAAGAAGAATCTCTATTAAGTAAAGGTTTAAACTTCTGTCCTATCCTATCAAATGTAAATAACTTCAGCTAGACGAGGACTTAGACCAATTCAATAGACGTTTACGCTTGAAAGATTTTTTTCTACAATAGGGGCAAGAAACACCATGAAGAAGCCGAATTAACAGATTCAGATACTGATGACAATGAAGAAGTCACGCCCATCCCAAAATTTAGAACGAAAAGTTCATGGAAACCACCAAAAGTAAAACGAAAACTTGAGTCATTTATTAACTACGTGAAGTCTGATATAAACTCCTGTATAACAAATAAAAGAAATTATAATTTATCCAAGTCAGAAAACATCGCTTTGAAAGCGTTAAAAGAACAAGAGGATATTGTAATAAAACCTGCCGACAAAGGGGGCGCTGTGGTTGTCATGAATAAAACAGATTACATAGCAGAGGGAATCGACAACTGTCAAACTCCAATTTTACATGCAATTAACCACAGATCCAACACAAACTACCATTCGAAAGATCAACACCATCCTTCAAGAGATGTACGACCAAAAGCATATCGATAATGACACCTTTGATTATCTTCGACCGCTTGAGAACGAAACCAAGACTGGAAGATTCTATATGTTGCCTAAAATACACAAAATTGGCAATCCAGGTCGACCAATTGTTTCAGCAAATAGTCACCAAACTGAAAAGATATCTGAGTTTATAAACCATCACTTAAGACCTCATGTTAAAGAACTACCCTCTTACATTCTAACTTTCCAAATCATAGAAGTCAACACCGAGTGGGACACCACGGCGAGAAGGAGAAGAAAAACTTTTGATCCACCAGCTCCACACTTTAGAACCTGATATGGTCTTAATGAAAAGACGAGAAAAGATACAGGAAAGATAAAGAATAATTTAGTACACAGCATCGTCCTTTTAACCTGTGATATTGGCCAATGGACGTTGCAAACTTCAACCACCAATTTTGTAAATAATCTTGAACTTCATCTAAATTTTGAATTCTTTATAGGACAGCTAAATTTATGTACAGTGAGCTGCAAAAGTTTCTTATCTACATCCGATTTCACCTGGATAGATCCACGCTTGATAAGCTAGTTTGTCTAGCGAAATATTGCGTTTATTTTTATCGCGTTGTAAATATTTTAAACATTCTAATATTTACATACTCAATAGTGTGTTAAAATTACATTGTTAGGCAATTTATATATATATATATATATAAACGCCTGAAAAGTGTACAAAACAACACCAATAACAAAAAAAAGAAAACTTTAAATGTAATTATTTATAAATATTTCGGATAACAGATATCCTTCATCAGTATGATTATGATCATGGATGTCAAATGAATCATATCAATCTACTTTGATTAAACTATAACAATCTTGAAATTTATACAATAAAACAGTTAAACCGAACATCATAGTTTAGACGCTTGTACAATTCTAAAAATTTTAAACATGACATAGGTTATATAGCTATTTACAACAGAGACTGCAAAGATATGCTTCAAATAAAAATAGTAATGTGCGATATGAACTGGCACAATTCTAAAATTTAAAGGTGACAATATATATATATATATATATATATATATATATATATATAACACACTATAGTGTTATAGAAGGGGGACTGGATTGATCAATGAAATGGTTATTCCTGGTGGTTCAAATGTTTAACTTTTCAATGTTGATATTCTTTTCTTGTTAATCTATCTATTCGTTTCTTAATTTTGTGGCGTGTAAATATTTGCTTACTCCTTCGTGGGGTGCTAGGATGAAATTAAAAAAAAAAAAAGCAGGACAGGAGTTTTGAGTAAAAAAGGCAGGATGAGCAACTTGGCAAAAAAAGGCAGGATGACAATTTATGTACAAAAGTCAGGATAAACTAATAAAAAAAAGAAAGGACCGAATAGAGTGAAAAATAAAAAGGCAGGACAGAGATTACAACTAAAAAAAATGCAGGACAAAATTTTTCATCCTAGCGCCCCATAAAAATCAAATGGTAGCTCCTTACTCGACTGAGATATGTAATCTTTATATACTTTGTGTATTTCAGAAAATAAAATAAAAACCTCAATAACATAGATTAAATCAATCACCTTTTGTTATGTAGATATCTTTTGTCTATCTATTATCCATGTCAATACAATTCACTACAAACATTACATTTGGGGACTTCTAAAACACATTTCTTTGTTTATTTTTCATTTTTTCTATCTAGGACCAGCCATGCTTTAAATTTTCCATGTGTATAGTTTGTTTGTACTTATTCGTGTGTATCGCCTGCGAACGCTGCTGTCAGAAAGCAGGTATAATATTGACTGCCAAAACTAAAGAAAAATCAAAAGAAGTCACTTTTTCCTCATATGCTATTTCTTCGTCCATAAATAAGCTTCTTTCATGTTTTTTAACTTTCCATTAAGGTTTAACAAAGCAATCGTTGTCTAAATAAGAGTTTCCCTAGACTGTATGCAAAATTTTTCTGAAAGTCCATCTTTAAGTAAAATACTGAAAATGAAAACAAAATAAACTTTCAATATTTTCTCTAAGATGTTGACGCCACCGACGACCCCGACAACGATAGAATGTAGGACCGCTTTGTTTCGCTTAGCCTATATCTATGTCAAAGAAATATATTTTTTAAAGTTTCATAAACGTCTTAGAAGGCTTGACAAAGTGACTGACGTGTTAAAAAAAAAAAAAAACGTTCCCAGACTGTTTGTGAATGTTAACTACAAAATACTCGTATAAAAATAAGGAGATGTGTTATGATTGCCTATGAGACAAGTGTCCGCCAGAGTTAAAAATACGTGGATATAAGCAAATATGGGTCAACGCACGGCCTATTTAAGAACCTATTTTCTAATCATTAAAACACAAATATATAAAACATATTAAAAGCTAAGTCAATAAATAATTCAGGTTACTGCTATTGTATCAGTCCGTTCTAGATGCCATTAGATAAATTGTATCTGCATATTTCGGTCTGAGCACTGTCGATCTATCATATAAGTTGAATTCGTTTGATAATCGCCTATTATAGGGATTCAAGTTTATAGAGTAGCTTTTTCTGTATTTTTCTAATATTTTCGACGGTTACTAAGTCAGTAAAGTTCAATAATAAGTTATTATTAACAGTAAAAGATCTCCTCACAAAGAGGGATGTTTTCGGATGTCCTTTAATGTCAATTTTAACTTATCATTCATTGAACTTTTACTATTATTCGGGCTTGGTGATCTTAACATTCCTTATGACATATTCAACCGAAGTTGGCCATATAATACAGTTTTGGTAAAACTTGATAAGAACAACAGCGATATCCCTACACCAACATGTAGTTATACACATCAACAACTAATGGTCTGGCTATAGATTCGCCTTTTTAACAAAAAATTATAGAGAACCAAATTGAATATCATCCCTGATAATATTATAGTGTAGGACTACATGATTGTTATTCCGTAGATTCAGTGCCTTCAGCTTAGTGTCAGTTTTTTTTAGTTTTTTTTAGCTTTTTTTGTGGTTTAGATTTTTGTGTTATTGAGTTATGAGCAAATTAACATTTAGACACACTTTTTTTGTTAAGAATATGAACAGAACACATTTTATAAGAACATGAACATTTACATTGTATCATAGGTCAAATTTATTTGTTCAGTGTATGTTCAATGGTGTTACTATGTCCTTTGATTGAGTTAAGCTATTTGAGTTGATATTTTATAGTGTGTCTTTCTATGTTGTGATGTTACACTGTTGTTTCAGAAAAAGGGTGAAGGTTTGGTACCATTAAAACGTTTAAACCCGCTGCATTTGTTTGCACCTGTCCTAAGTCAGGAATCTGATGTTCAGTAGTTGTCGTTTGTTGGTGTGGTTCATAAGTGTTTCTCGTTTCTCGTTTTATATAGATTAGACCGTTGGTTTTCCCGTTTGAATGGTTTTACACTAGTAATTTTGGGGCCCTTTATAGCTTACTGTTCGGTGTGAGCCTAGGCTCCGTGTTGAAGACCGTACTTTGACCTATAATGGTTTACATTTATAAATTTTGACTTGGATGGAGAGTTGTCTCATTGGCACTCATACCACATCTTCTTATATCTATGAACAGAAACGTTAAGGCAGTAAACCGATGTTTAGTTAATTTCTTGAATGACAATGTTTACAATAGACAATTAATACATTTATTCTAAAACCAGTTGTTGGCTTCATACGGGTTATGTTCTTCTCGTATACTTTATGGTTGCATGATACTAAACACCAAACGGGCGGGATTGTGTTTGATTTTCATAGGATGAAGACATAAATTCGATCAGTTTAAATGAGGTCTGGAGCTGGCATGTCAGTAACTGCCAGTAGTCCTTTGTTAATTCATGTTAATCATTGTCATTTTGCTAGGTTCTTCCGTTACCTATTCTAACATCGGACTCCGACTTCTTTTAAACTTAGTTTTACTGTGCGTATTGCTGTGTGTTTGTTTATTCCACATTAGCAAGAGAAATAGGGGAGGTTGAGATCACACAAAAATGTTTAACCCCGCCGCATGTTTGCGCCTGTCCCAAGTCAGGAACTTCTAGCCTTTGTTACTCGTGTGTGGTTTTTTTCTTCAATTTTGGTTCATTTATATGTAATTGAGGTCTGGAGCTGGCATATCAGTAACTGCTAGTAGTCTGTTGTTATCTATGTATTATTGTCATTTTGTTTATTTTCTTTTGTTTCCTATTCTGATATCGGACTCGGACTTCTCTTATACTGAGATTTACTGTACGTACTGTTGTGCGTTTGTTTTTCTACATTGGCTAGAGGTATAGGGGAGGTTGAGATCTCAAAAACATGTTTTACCCGCCACATTTTTGCGCCTGTCCCAAGTCAGGAGCCTCTGGCCTTTGTTAGTCATGTATCATTTTTAATTTTAGTTTCCTGTGTATAATTTGGAGTTTAGTATGACGTCCATTATCACTGAACTAGTATACATATTTGTTTAGGGGCCAGCTGAAGGACGCCTTCGGGTGCGAGAGTTTCTCGCTGCATTGAAGACCCATTGGTGGCCTTCGGCTGTTGTCTGCTCTATGGTCGGGTTGTTGTCTCTGACACATTCCCATTTCCATTCTCAATTTTATTATAGTTTATAGTGTGACGTCCATTTCGCTAAACTAGTAATCATTATTGTTTAGGGCCAGCTGAAGTCCGCATCCGGGTGCGAGTTTTCTAGCTGCGTTGACCACCCAGCTTCTTGTTTTCTGCTCTTTGGTCGGGTTGTTGTCTCTGACATTCCGTTTCCATTTTCAATTCTAAAAGTAAGAATTTCAAACTAAATAGGATATAGAAGACAGTCAAATTCATATTACATGCCTTACATGACACGTCATTCCAAAGACACATCAAGAGGTGAGCATTTAAGTCAACAACTTAGAAAAAGTACCCTTAACATTACAGCAACTGATCTTGGTCCTTTAATTCGTTTTGACGTTGTGCAAGGTATTGCTACAAGTGAAGCGTTAATCATTACGTTCCAAAGAAGATGATTTTGAAGCTTCTAAGAACGTTTCAAGCGTTCAAGTTGCACCATGCGCATTTAAATTCGTTTAATGATTATTCATTTACTAAAATTCAGTTCTTCAGTTGCATAATAACTTCCTGATCGCATTAATAAATACATGCACTGCTTTTTAATTTACAGAATATTTCAAGACAAATTAGATACGTTCCCGGTTTCCGAAAACGTATCTAGAAGCAAACATGGAATTACCATATATATTGCCAAATTTTGTATTCTCCGTTTTGCATTTCTTTACTTTATTATTTTCATTTTCTTCTTTTCTAATAATATCATTTCACAATGCTTTCTTAACCGCAATTTATATAGGACAGTACATAATTGTAAGTTTTTTACATTCCTCGCTCTCTCTCTTTGTAGCATTATATAGATGTCTTTTCCTTATAAATAAGCAATGGTTTGTCATTGATTTTTTCTATTTACGATAATGTCTAATTTTTCTTATGATTATTTCGACGATTGATAAATTGAATGCTACTGATATTTTGCTGAATTAAATCACATCAGATAAACACTAAACTTGTGAAAGAAAATTCTTTCGTTTATATAGGGGCTATAAGATAATGAAATAATGTTTATTTCATATCGGTTAAGAATTAGCTTCTCTTATTGGATAACATGGGGCCACATGACATTCTTTATTCTTCAGTAATAATATCTATCGGTCTTTAACAGAAAAAAACGGACCTGAAAACCGGTCGTTAACAGACTTTGCATGTTAATGACCGGTGGGGCGTGGTTTCTCTGTTTAGAGATGTCCTTTTAATAAAACATTTTCCTGATTTTAATTTTATATTGAAGTTGTTGAATTGTTTACCATATGTTTTCGTTAATTATAAAATTAAAGAAAACTTTATTTTGTTTTCATATACTGAAAAATTGCACTTACATGAATGGTAGTGACTTATAGTTATCACTATGACTGATCTTCACTCTTTCCTATAGAAGTCGTACTATAACTCGAGTTCGTTTTGAACAATTTGAATTTATAATTTATGAGAATTTTTAAAACATGGTTCCTCAATGAAATTAACATAATAGTTATTGAAGAACTGGTCATTATCGTGATACATGAACTGCCCGTAGGACAGTGGTATTGACTGCGACAGCGATAATGACCTCGCCATTATCGCTGTCTTAGTCAATACCACTGTCCTTTGGGCAGTCCATATATCACGATAATAACAAGATTTTCAATAACTATTATGTAAATATTTAACATTTTATCAGAACTAAACTGGAACAAATATTCATAATACTACAATGTACTAATTTAGAACATGACATCAGTTACGTTTTGCGGACTTTGTGTGACAAAACGGCTATACTTTTTCTATATGAACCGATGATAATGTTTCACTACAAAAGACTGTAAAGAATATTTGAAAAACTTGTGTACTTGTACCACCAATCTGTATTTTCTATAATATTACCATTCTTATTTGAAATGTATCCGGTCAAAATCTCGATTGAAAATAATGTACTGTACTTTTTTTCGTTGTGACAAGATGGCTATGCTTTTGAAGTCATTGCTTTGGTAATAATACTAATGTCTGCTGTAAGAAAATACCATGAATCATTAAACGCACTAGTTTTAACACAAATTATATTTCTCGCAATTTTGTACAATATCACAATAGTACAAAACCGGATATTTGCTTACTTGACATGTTCTTGGATATTTTTGACCGTTTTCAAAATGGCCATTTTCCGGTTTTAGTTTTAGTGACGTTGAATTTGGTTTAACATCACAATAATTATATATTAAAAAGAAATATTCTTGAAAGGTATAAGGACGATAGGATAAAATATACGACGCATAAACAGAAAACTTTGATCTATAAAAATAACCAGAAAATGAAACGCTAGACATGACGTTTCTCTGTGGAAATGGGTAATTGAGTATACTTTAGGGTATTTTAATTTTAATTCTTATTTTCTCCCTATTAGAAAGCCTAATATAGGGTAGCTGTTACTTGTGGAATAGGACATATATAAATAACTATTTAAATACTGATTTTTGCAAAATTAAAACTACAGTAAAATTATTTTGAATCATATTAGTATTACAAAAAAGCTACTATTTATTTATTCATGTTACAAATAATGACAAAGTTACTGCATTACGTAAACGTATCCGATGTTGTTCCTATCGTTAGGAATTTTATATATGACGTCATTTTCAATGTGAACAAAGAAACGCTATCTTCATGTCGCGTTTTTTTTTTCTCGTTTAGTAATGATCTGAAGTATAGTTTAATTAAAACAATAATTTATACCTAAAACAACGAATGTAGAAATTCGCCTTATAGATACAAAATCTGCCTGATTGATCTGAGGTGAGTTTCCCGCAGAATTCATTTTGATACGTACACAAACAGAATAAATTCAAAACGTTCGTCATCATTCTTTTTTTGGTAATCAGGTATATAAATTTGTGGGAAATTGTATGATTTAAAATATGGCTGCGACGGCGACAGATCAGGAACAGGGTAATGCGCAAGCTCAACTGTAAGATAAAAAATAACGATTTTGAGGTAATTAGTATATCGATTTTATATTGATTTTTCGTTTTATTGATTATTTACTGTATTGTGGAGTGCATCCCAATAATATGAGGCAGGCGTTACCTGTGAAAGGGACGAAGTCCGAATCAATTACTTTTTTTAATTCTAACATATTTTAATGTTCAAAAGAAACGAAAATACCGTTACGTTACCGATGTTGGTTCTGTCGTTAGGGATTTTAGATGTGACGTCATTTTAGTCATTACGTCGTTTTCAATGTACACAAACAGACGCTATCATCAGGTAACGTTTTTTTCATATCAGAGAATAAATAAAATGAATTTGTTATTGTGCTCATCCCTATATATTTGACTGAAGAATATATTATACCCAAAGTCTCACGACAAATGAGACCGGAAGAAAGAAAGAGATTTCTGCGCAAATGCGGAAAATAAAAAGTTAGAAAAAAAGTTAACGATTTTGAGTTCATTAGTACTTTGGAATTTTTTTTTTTTTTTTTTTTTATTGATTTTTACTGTTATAGGGGACTTCGTCCCTTATTATACTCAATTCATCACAAAATGGCCACATTTGTATCGAACTGAGCAGTAACTGCATTATTTTCAACAAAGATCTATAGAAAACATGAGGCGTTGTACCAACCCCATATGCAACATCTATGCCTCCTTGGCATTAGAGATCATTAGATAATATCTTACATGTTTTGTTCCTACAGATTGCATCGACCCTTTGACTACTGGTCCAGCATGAATAATTTACAAGAATACTTTTTAATAGATATGTTTGTTTAAATGAACACCTTCATTTGTTTAGGTAACCGGAGAGCATGATTGTAACGATTCTTCTTACAAAATCTCTTCGTCTCCTCCGGGACGTCAGTGTTACAAGGCAGCGCTATAACCGACTAAGCTAAAGGACACGAACGAACCCGAGACCTCTGTGTTACAAGGCAGCGCTCTAACCGACTGAACTAAAGAACTTTTAGCTCAGTCGGTAAGAACGCTACCTTGTATCACTTAGGTCCAGGGTTCGAGTCCCGGAGGAGACCATGTGATTTTGTAATGAAAATCGTGCTCTCAGTTACATTTAAATGAAAATAACACCTTCAAAGTTCGTGCGTCCGAAGAACCTTTTCTGGTAGACATCCTAACATTGGAAAGCCAGGGATGTATAAATACGTAGATACGTTATGAGCTATATGACCAAAAGGGACACCTTTGCCTGAGGAGGTTAGAACCTTAGTTTATTAGCCATTTCTAAATTCCTTAACTGAATTTTGTTCAAAATAAAAAAAAAAAAAAACTGTCAGATTTGGAACACTTTTAACCCTGTGTAACACAAAGCGCAACCGTCTGCCAACTAAATATTTGAGCTCTATATTTTCGATTACAAAACCGGTCCAGTGGAAATTGCCAGGTTTCATTGATTTTACACGAAATTGAAAATATGAAGTGTTTAATTTGTGACGTCATTGAGACAACATTTTAACTTCACTATTGAAAACAAAACTTACTTTCAGTCTTGACATGGGTTTAAGGTAGATCTGGCCTTACCTTTAAGTCATAAAACTTTCGAGTCAGTTTTGTACTCGTACTCCAAAATCAACCGATCAAACTGCTGGATTTCATACTTCGAGCACGATTTTTGTTTTCCTAGCACTGCGCAAAGTTTTATGACTTCAACCCTAGGTATCTTCCGCCATCGTGATTCTAAAATATCAGAACACAATGGGTCTAAATCTTTAACAAAATATACAAATTATGAGTCAGGAATGTATTTCAATTGTAATACTTTTCATCTACTATAGATATAGTAAATGGAGAAAATTATGTATTTTATCTTATAATTAGGACTTTTTTTAGAAAGTACAAAAACATTTGTGGGTATATTTATGATAATTCACTTTTTTCAACTTTTCCATTTACACCGTGTATCATCGGTACAGCGGATATAGCGGATATAGGTGCTAACCAAGCGGTTGACCTGATTCTCTGTTCATTGTCTAAGAAAACAAAATTACTGTACAAATACCAGCGTATAGCTACCTGGGTACCTGTTGGTATATGTACAGTAATGTTGTTTTCTTAGACAATGAACAGAGAACCAGGTCAACCGCTTGGTTAGTACCTATATCCGCTGTACCGATGACACACGGTGATACAAGGAACACCATGACTGTAATAACCTTAATATTGTAAAGGAATGTGTAGGAATTTACCTTTATGTTTTTGTACCAAGTGAACGAGTCCCGTGACCCCAATTCTTTTATTTATTGAAAGCACATTTCTTGTCATAAAATTTTTTATTTAGTTTTCTTTCTATCTCTATCGAGTAAGTTCGGTAAGGGTCATATTTAGCCCCAGTGATTAAGTTCAATGTTAATTTAAGAAAAGAAAGTTTTAAGTTGCGGAAAAGACCTGTAAGAAAGTTAAGTAGAACTATATTTTGAAGAGTTGATTTTATATCCCAAATAGCCCAAAATATATATATTTTTTAAATTTAGTAAAATTGCTTAGATTTCAACCAAATTGAAGCCTAGGAATCATAGAGCGCAGGCTTCGACAAATTAAATATTCAAGTCAGAATTATAAAATGTTATAAAAACAATACCTTTTTGTCGACGTGTGCGTTCTATGTTTCCTGTCCAAGAAATTAATGCAGATTTACGATTTCCATTGAATTTCGTGGAAAGTCAAAATGAGTGCTATTTGTGCCGTCATGAAAAGAACGCAAATACGTTAATTAAAAAAAATATATATTGGTCAATACATCACAATTTGAAATTGTAGCTAGAAATAAGGGCCATTTAGGGCCTTTTGAACCTACTCCTGCAAATTCCTGATGAACCTTAAATTTGGTATATTGTAAAAATTAATACAACAAAATATCGTGTTTTCTTAAAAATGAGACCCAAATAACGGCCTTACCGCACAAACTCTTTTGGGGTACATTGGCTTACATTGTACATGTTTGATAGCAGATCTATGAAAATATGGTTATCGAAGATGGGACGGCAAATGATAACATTGACTGACATGGTTCAAATTGGTCACATGAGCTGAACATTGATTGACTAGTAGATTGAAAAGAGAAAAGACAGATTCATAAGAAGGAATGAATGGCATTATGGTACATTGAAATCAAACGAAATATGTTTTGACTGTGAGGAAAATAATTTATCGGTATTCACAGACTTTATGATAAAATGAATTCAATATAATACTTTATTTACCAACACAGTTACATAATATGATATATATATATAAGAAAATGTGAAATCTTAAAGTGCACAAGTACTATTCAATCTATTTAATGAATGTCTATTTCTAAGCTTGTTTTTTCATTACAACAACAAAACCTTAAAGGGTTATACTTTTACGCGTTGTAAAGTCTGTTCGCATTCTTATTTTAGTCAGAGTTTGGCTTGATATCTTTCTCTAAAAACCGGCAATTACCAACAAAGCAGCGACCTGTATTTCTATCTGTAGCTACCACCTTGAATTCCGTTTCATCATATGATATTGTCAGGACAAGAATGCTTTCTTTTTTAAATTGGGGTAGTTTAACATGAATGGAACCTACTTTGGTGAAATGTTCCTCATCAATTACTGTTTTTGGTTCATCTTCATCAGTGGTATAGACTTCAAGGTTCGCCCATTTTGATTTTGCTTGTAATACGACTTCGTATTCTGTAACAACATCTCCAACTTTAATCTTTTGACCTTTCTTGATTAACGAGAAAAACTGTTTTTCCCCGCCATCTCCTACTGATATTACACGTCCAGAGACTGCTGCTGTACTAAGACCTAGACCGTAATGATACTTTGTCATCCTGCCTACGATTGCCTCAACATGATGACCTATGATAACAGCGCCTTTAAAACTATCATATCAGGGGTCAACGGAAATATTATCCTATACTTCTTATGAAACTTCTCTCGAAAGGCACGTTGAACAAAGTCAGAAGCTGCATATCCCCTACCAACAGAATGGTTGACACTTCTCGTGTTTCTTTCATCTCAAGAAGCCCTTCTACATGTTTCATCATTGAATCAACTGATGATGAAAAATTTTCTTCATTAATGACGCCGATAGCTTAATACTTTTCTTCTCTTTTGTACGTCCAATTTGTATGCATCAGGAATCTCAATTTTCGTCAGAAGATCTTTTGATATCTTTATTGACAATTCGGAGTCGTAATTTACGCTACGTTTTCTTTGTTCCACATCTCTCAATAATTCAAGGTATTCATCAAAATCATCTGAACGCAACTTTCCCATCACAGTCCAACCAATAACTTCCTTCAGGTTTTGATTATTTGGTCATTGATATAATTTCCACCCCATGGGCCTCCAGTGGCATTGTAGATTTCTCTAAGTTGTCCCGTCGACAATACTTCTGATACTGTTATGTCGATTGTACCACCTGTAATAAGATATTATCGTAGATACTATGCTTATATCTAATACACAAAATTGTGCCAAATTTGACTAAGGCCATCAAGACCCGAAATTATATCTGTATACACTATTTTATCCTATGATTTTAGCGAAGCATTAGTAAAATGCAAATTTTTCTTTAAATTTCCAGATACTATAGATACATTTTGTATCAGGTTTTGGACTGCAAAATATATGTTTTTAATTATTATAATACTTTGAACTTTTTGAAAGTGTCAATGTTTATGCTCAACTTTGCCAAATAATTGTATCCATCTGAACTTCTAATACTTATTATTTAAACATTATTGGGATGACGTTTACGATGCATCATCGATGACAAATTTGTCGTATGTTTTAACAGTACTTTTTTACGACATGAAAATAAGGTTGTTGTTTAATTTACATTTACATTTGTTGTTATACAAGTTGTTAAATAAGTTAACATTAATCATGCAAAGCTCGGATTCCTTGTCCCGATTCGGCTATACTGAAGATCCTCTTTAGTTTATTGGTTCATCATCGTTTGTATTATATTAGAGATTTTCAAATATGTTGGCCAAAGCATCATCGAAGAAACATTATTTGCCGAAAGGCGCATCCGGTGCAGTAAAAGTCGTACCGTTAATGCTATTAACAGATATACAAATGGTGTAACAGCTTAATTGTCCAATATTTGCAAAGAAAGAAATTGGTGAGAATATTTTTCTATTTTTCTAACATGCTAGTAATGTATATTTCGTACTTGACCAATTTATACTTGTGGTTCAGTCGTCGGTATAACAAATTATATAAAGTCTTTATACCTAGCATACTTAAGAACTTGACATACTTTGTACAGTAAATGCTATTGACAGTTGTCTATTATAAAAGTTATATGCTGTCCTGTTGATTTCTGAACTGGCTTTTTGTGTTCGGGATAAAGTCATGTTTATTTATGAGCTAGACCAAATATTTCAAAAGCCAAATCGTTGCCTGTTGCATTTCTTTTTCTCCCAAAAAGTATTGTAAGCCAAAAGAAATATCTTAAAAACTTTTGTTAACTTGATTCCTTTAATTGATAATTCAGAAAAGAAGCTAGCTTTTAGTTCAATTCCATCCGCTGGAATAATACAATAAATCTAGTAGAGCCATGAAGGCCCTAATTTGGCCATAACTTGGTTATATATATCCTAAGAAGAATCTATAATTATGATCTAAGATATGCAAAATAAGATACCTAGAACCTTATTATGGCACCCTCAATGGAGTTAGGGTAACGTATTGTTATTCTACGTTTCTTGTTTTTCTTATTTTTATTTTCCTTCCACACATTTTGTCCGCGCTAGTTCTTTGAATTTAATAGACCAATGTTGATGGAACTCTACTATAATGAGGACCACCATGTGACTTTGGAAAAGGAAAGGATGCCATCCGTTATTGCTAGCAATTGCAAATCTAGTTTATATTTGCTGTTTATTCAAACCATTTTGACAGCTTGAAAAGTGTAATATTTTACATGATTGTAAACCAGATTGTAAGTCTTTGTGCATTTGTAAGGTCTATTTCCGTCTGAAAAGATTGACCATATTCTGTTACACAAAGATGTGTATTGATAAGTTTTGGTGTCGTTTAAGGCAAAACTATAAGAATATACCCCAAAATAGTCAAAATTATGGTTTGATTTATAAAAGTGGTGAATTATGACGTCATAATGACATCGTAAGTGTAAGTGTCTTGAATGATTATAACATTGACATAATCCGTACATCTGGTACTTCACTGCAAACATGCGCCTATTAAATCAACTAAGGAATGTGTAGTCCATGAGAAGTGGACAACGAACATCACCAAGGGATACAATAATTGCCCAAACAAAAGAGTATCAAGGTTACCGATCATGGAGTAAAACATTGACCTTTTAAAACTAAGTTTGCAACTCGCTTAGTCAAAGTTTACGTGAGACGTTTTGGTCTTTCCAAATTTCGGATCTTTTAGGTTTGTATGATCTCAAACGTTTTGGTTTGTTTTCTCTATTCATTTAGTCATAAGCATACCTGATAGAGTTTTTCGTAATACTGCTTTGGAAACATGGCATGATTATAATTAAAAGTTCTGTATGTCAAGGATATGTTATTTTGATGAATGTCCTTGTTCTATTATCAGGAAAATATAAATATTGAGAGAAAATATGTCATCTATATACGTCCAATATTGATGGAGGTGTAATTTATTACAAAAATTAAAAGATAGCAAGGCCTAGCAAGGGCCAATGAAAGATGCAAGTGCTAAGACAAACAAAATACGAAAAAGATAATTATTTCTTACAAGGTGTGTTTATGTTTTGTAGGTGTTCCTTGATCATTGTGTTTATTAGATATATAGCCTTCATTTGCTTTTATTCATTCGTTTTAGCAACATAAAAGAACTGGGAACACGGGCAACACAAGTTGGTTCGTTGGCAATCACATCACATCAACCTATATTTATAATCAGGAAAATCAGTATTAGCTACAAGGAGAAGTCCAGTGATGAGTTGCTACGACAAATTAAAATTCGTGGTTGTTGTTACATGTATCAATTACAGTCAGCCATAAAATGATGGCGTTTGCAAAGTTTTGTAATTTTATCGTCTGCAGCACAATCAAAACACTGGATTGTAATATGTTTAAAAAACTAAAGGGTCACAACATTATTTCTACATTAGCGTATTTGTTTTGCCTCAATCGATGTTGAGGAAAATTTAAAAAACCTGTAACAATCAAAACGATGCAACGCTGTGAAACAAAACCAAAAGGTTAAGCTTATATTCTATAAGTCAGACGTGCTTCTCGTTTTCACACGACTCAACGGTGGCGATCGAATTAAATTAATTGGAAATACAACTTCAAAATACTGATGGATTCAGTCGGGGATTATGCCAGGCAATGGGCTAAACGCGAGAAAGAAGACGTAGATACTCTTTCCGAATGGATTAAGGCTGTGAGGTCGTTGATACAAATCCGAATTAAGAAACTAAATGGGTCTATCAATACCCACGCTACGTCAATTTTAAAGACCCATATGTTGCAAAACACTTGTCCTACCCTCGTGACAAATATGTTGTTATCCCGCAGATAAAGCCCCAAACAACATCGTTTTGTGTGTAAATATCATTACATAAACTGCTTGATAAATGAATTAGGTATTGACAATTCATTTGGAAACTCAACATATACCCTCACGACACTTACCAAAGAGGAAATCCTGGATAATCATAGGTCTGTTCTATGTTCCTTTGGAATTTCAACCAAAGATAAAGAACTGGATCTTCCATCACTGTATTGGATACCTAAACTACGTAAGTGTCCTTACACACAACGGTATATTGCTGGGTCTTCCAAGTGCTCCACGAAACCTCTTTCTAAATTATTGACATCTATTTTATCAGCAATCAAAGCCGGGCTCCAAAGTTATTGTGAAACTGCTTATTCTAGAGGTGGCGTGAATCAGATGTGGATACTAAAAATTCCAAAGATCTTTTAGAGTACATACAATCTAAGACTCTCTCATCTTGCAATAGTATTAAAACATTTGACTTGTCTACACTTTACACAAGTATTCCCATTCCAAACTAAAAGACAAATTGAAAGAGTTGGTATTACTTTGTTTAATTAAAAGAATGGCGAACGTAGATACAAGTATCTTGTCTTGGGGATGGATATATCCTACTTTGTAAAGAATCACTCTGATTCAAACAAAAATTCTCTGAAACTGACATTTTCAAGATGCTTGATTTCTTGATTGACAACATATTTGTTACGTTTGAAGGACGTGTTTTCAACAGACTGTCGGAATTCCAATGGGAACCAATTGTGCCCTCTTCTTGCCGACTTGTTTCTTTATTATTATGAGGCTGACTTCATACAGGAACTTCTTAGGAAGAAAGATAAGACGTTAGCAATATCCTTTAACTTTACGTTCCGCTATATAGATGATGTTCTCTCACTAAATAATACAAAGTTTGGTGACTATGTTGAACGAATCTATCCAATCGGACTAGAGATAAAGGATACTACAGATACAGTTAAGTCTGCCTCATATCTTGACTTACATCTAGAAATTGACAATGAGGGTCGGTTGAAAACAAACTTTACGACAAAGAGATGATTTCAACTTCCCAATTGTGAACTTTCCATTTCTATGTAGCAACATTCCAGCAGCGCCTGCATACGGAGTATATATCTCCCAATTGATACGATATTCCCGGGCTTGTATTTCCTATCATGATTTCCTTGATAGAGGATTGCTGCCCACAAGGAAGCTATTAAACCAAGAGTTCCAAATGGTGAAGTTGAAATCATCCCTTCGTAAATTTTACGGACGCCATCACGAGTTGGTTGACCGTTATGGAATAACCGTTTCACAGATGATATCGGATATGTTTCTTATGTCGTAACTACAATACCCTTCCCTTTTCACGAATGTGACCTACCGAATTAGACTATTTACCGGATTTGTAATTACATAAGCAACACGACGGGTGCCACATGTGGAGCAGGATCTGCTTACCCTTCCGGAGCACCTGAGATCACCCCAGTTTTTGATTGGATTCGTGTTGCTTAGTCTTTAGTTTTCTATGTTGTGTCATCTGTACTATTATTTGTCTGTTTGTCTTTTTACTTTTGGCCATGGCGTTGTCAGTTTGTTTTCGATCTGTGAGTTTGACGGTCCCTCTGGTATCCTTCGTCCCTCTTTAAAAGAAGTTTGAAAACATAGACGATGAAAGAGTTGAAGATAATAGAAACCCCAAATTTTACAACGTTATGCCAAATATAGCTAAGGCCATCTATGCATTTCGTAGAAAACCTTAGTATTGTATGAACATTAGATTTACAGAAAATAACTACATTTAAGATATTTCAATTCAGCAGAGGAGTAACGAGTAATGAATTGGTGATACCTCTGGTGATAAAATGTCTTCTAAACAACAACATCAACTCATTGGTATTTAAATCTAATCATAGCTATTTAGATACCTGGCCCGAATCCATTCATTTGACAACTGAAGAAATTGAAGCTATTACACAAATTTAACTTTGAAATAGATATTTATCCAAGGATCAGTTTTGGGTGTAATGAAATGACTAAAATCAGTTACACTTTAAATAGATAAAACAGATAGGTATAACATCATCATACACGTGGTGCTCATTAATGACTAAAATCAGTTACACTTTAAATAGATAAATTATTAATTTGTAAACCAAGCATCGTTCCTTACATGGACTGCATTGAATTCAACATCCCTGTCATAACTTCGTTGTTGACATTACTGGCACTGGGCGCCGCCATATTGGATGACGTAGTTCCGGCCATTCCATTGTGAAAATTCATCCGCGGTTCTGTCACGGCGCTACTTCTAGCCGAATTACTACCGCTGCCCGAAGTTAAATCTCTTTGAACTTGAGGAACTTCATTACAGCTGGCAATTATGTCTGTGTTCAAATTAGCACTTGCATCAGAAGAAGCTGTATTTGGTGCATTGTCTGATGATGCTGACGTCTGTGAGGTGTTGCCTGTCATCTGTTGGTCAGCTGGGGCAACGTTCCTACGCGCGATATTGTCCATGTATATTTTCTTGAGCATATTCTTTCCCAGTGAAACAGGGACAAAAATGTTAATATTTTCTAATTCATCATGTTCAGTAGTTGTCGTTTGTTGATGTGGTTCATAAGTGTTTCTCGTTTCTCGTTTTATATAGATTAGACCGTTGGTTTTCCCGTTTGAATGGCTTTACACTAGTAATTTTGGGGCCCTTTATAGCTTACTGTTCGGTGTGAGCCTAGGCTCCGTGTTGGAGACCGTACTTTGACCTATAGTGGTTTACATTTATAGATTTTGACTTGGATGGAGAGTTGTCTCATTGGCACTCATACCACATCTTCTTATATCTATATAGTTCTGTTAAACCCTCTAAGGTCACGAATAAAGCTATGAGGCCATATATCAAAATAAAATTTGAAGTTTGAAAATGGCCCATGTGTGAACTAAAATCCGGAGAAATTAGCCCTTCATCTTTTGTTATCACAAGCAGACAAAGATGAAAGACCAATGCAATTTTGACGAAAAAACATACCGCCGAAATCAACAACCATGAACCGTGCGTTTTCATGAAAGGCTTTAAGTTCAGTCTCATCGCCATGTTCTTTTTATCCATAGCAAGATATTTGCAATACATAGCAGCACCTTCTGGTTCCAACGCCAATGTCAAGTTATCTTTGCCTATGCTTGCCTAGAAACACCAATATTTTAGAAATAAAGAATTTATTTTATTTTTATTCTCCAATACATGTTTCTGGTATTTTTCAATGGTGAATATTTTTTCTGAGAATGCATTTGCTCTGATTTTGAAAACTGTGTCCAGTAAACTTCTGATAAAAAGGAAAACCTGGTTTTTTTTTCATTTTGATCTCCAAGAAAATGTCCATAAAGGAATGATATGACTGATTATTCTAGTTCTAAATACAGTTGCTTTTCATTTACGGTCACCAACACCAATTGGTTGAAAAATGCGATACGTCTGTGTCTCACCATATTTGTTGGCATTAACGACTTATTTTTGCGCTGTGAGATCTTTCTATAACAGAATACTTATTTGATATGTAATTTCCTGTAATACATGCATATTTTGGTATTAATATTGATTCACTCATAGGGTCTTTGCACCGGAAATAAACATATTTATTCTAAAACCAGTTGTTGGCATGATACGGGTTATGTTCTTCTCATATATTTTATGATGGTATGATACTAAACCCTAACGGGAGGGATTGTACTTGATTTTCATATGATGAAGACATAATCTTTCAATCAGTTTAATTGAGATTTGGAGCTGGCATGTCAGTAACTGCTAGTAGTCCTTTGTTCATTTATGTATCATTGTCATTTTGCTTAATTTCTTTTGTTACCTATTCTGACATCGGACTCGGACTTATTTTAAACTGAGTTTAAATGTGCGTATTGCTATGTGTTTCTTTTTCTACATTGACTAGAGGTATAGGGGAGGTTTAGATCTCTCAAAACATGTTTAACCCCGCATTTTTGCGCCTGTCCCAAGTCAGGAGCCTCTGGCCTTTTTTAGTCTTGTATGTTTTTAATTTTAGTTCATTTATATGTTTTGGAGTTTAGTGTGGCGTCCATTTTACTGAACTAGCACACAATTTTATTTAGGGCCAGCTGAGAACCAACTCCGGGTGCGGGATTTTCTCGCTGCATTGAAGACCCTTTGGTGGCCTTCGGCTGTTGTCTGCTCCTTGGTCGGGTTGTTGTCTCTTTGACATTTCCCACTTCCATTCTCAATTTTACAGCAGGAGACGCTTTCATTATAGAGGCATAGGGCTTCCTTCCTTTTCTGTTCATGCAATTCCCTGTATTAGTGTTTTATACCTTGATGTATATTTTAAATGTATTATGAGTTATGAATATCAGTAGCACAATGTTACCTACAATCCAACATGTGTCAACTATGCATATATTTGGGTTAGGAAAAATAGAAGTACATTGTATCAAACTATTTTTCTTCAGAAGACACCACTGTATATCAAATTCTTAATATCATGAATGTATAAAAAAACAAAACAAAAAACGCTAAGGCCAATCATTTTGTATAATAGTGCTAAACAATAACCCTGTCATGCCCTTTGTGTGTAAAACACTAAGAGCCGAGGTCTAAAACATTGTCTGGGAAAAATACAAAACTAAATGACTTGATGAAATATGTGAAGAATTTTACTGAACGACCAAATTGCTTTCCCAATAGTAAAATATAAATCATAGCTATATAACACATAACTAAATAAAATAATATAAACAACAAACAAAAGCAAACGTCAAGGACTGCAAAACAATCGTTTAAATATTAAAGACCCAACAAAACAGTTTTTCCGAATGATATTAAACAAACTCGTCTTAGATACCATAATTGAAATTTTGAACGCCAAACGCGTGTTTTGTCTTCAAAAGACTCATCACTGACGCTCGGATAAAAAAGTTAAAAAGCAAAATAAATTACGAAGATAAGTTTTATAAAATATAATACATGTAGTTTAGTTAAATATTTCTTACATCACAACACTCTCTCGACAAAATGTAAAACTAACAATCAAATACGAGGGACTCAACACTTATAGATAAATAAAGGAAAACTGCAAAAGTAAATAAAATGATCAATAACGTCAGTAAATAGAACATATAACGCTACATCATTCTGTATTATTAGTGAAGTTGACACTAAATATTAATTCCGATGAAGTTTCTGGGAAAAAGGACGATAAAAATACCTGGTCCGCTACAATTCACTGGAATTACATCGTGTCATTCTATTACAATAATTATTAACAAAACATACGAATAACCTCAGTTTACTTTGTTTTACTTGTTAAATTGTAATTTTAGAGAATTCTCGATTGATCTTATTCAGGTAATTGTGTTATACAGTATCATTTTCCATTGTTGTATAGGATAAGTATATTATACTTTTTTCAACTCTTTAACATGCGCATCAGGAAATTTAATTTATGTCATTAAATGTAATGGGTGCCAAAAGATTATAATGACCAAACAGGAAATACATTACGCTAGAGATTTACAGTTCACCGTCAACACATCCGACATCCAGAAGCTAGGACGATTAACTTTAGTGAACACCTGGATTTATGCGCTACCAATAAATTACCGAAATACTATGTTTTCCCATTCTACCAATGTGACGAATAATTTACTGAAGAAATGAGAATAAATAAAGAAAATATTTGTTTATTTAAAAGTACAAACCAAGCTTAAATAGATAAGACGCTACTTATGTAAGGGTTACGTCCCTTTTATGCATTGTTACGGACTAATAATCGTGACGTTACGTTACCATTGACTTCATTAGTTACATTATCATCCATGATTATCACAAAGATGTGAAACCGGTTGGAGAAAAATGTAGTGAATTAAAGGACTTTAAGAGCATTTTGAACTTTAAAACTTTTTAATATATAGATAATAAATTTCTAGAACTTCGCGTTAATGTATTGTTATACATGAAGTGTTATTTATTTGGAATACTTTTAAGATTGGTACATCAAGTATCCGCTTAATGAAATGCCCGTGCAAATACATTATCATACTACAGTACTATATAAGGAAAGAATTAATATATATGTTAGACCGGACATCGATCTGAGTCTAACATATATATTGGATATATACGTACACATGAGTAAGAAAAGAGTCTAAATTTTATGTCGCAGGAAATTCAATTTTGATTGACGAAGTGGAGAAGAATAAATCTTTACTCTTAAGAAGACTGAGCAACACAACAACAAACAATCCTTACGGAGAGAATGGGAGGCTGCATGTGCACAGAGAAATGAAGTAAATGACACTGATCACCTTAGACGAGTGGAAGAGATTCGAAAATAGTGGACCTGCATTGTTAGCAGTACTAAGAGGAAGCTAGCAAAATATAAAAGAGGATCATGATGGACATAACTTTTATGATAACCATACGAACATCATAAGTCATGTTGCGAGTTGTATTAAGTTTACGATAAAGGTTATGCCATATCGTAAAATGGGACACTTCCGAAAAGATATCTTACGACTATGACAAGACGTAAGACCATCGTCTTAGACATAAGATACTTTCAAAACCAGGCCCTGGTTCTGTATATAGTAAACAATGGAGATAACCTCTGGTCAGTGTGTCCTACTTTGGTATCCAAAAGAAGATGACCCGGATCATGGTTATCTGCACTTTTATGCAAAAGTGATTTTGAATGGGTTACCCTATTTGTACGAACAGACGAAGGAAACTGGCCACGTTGTTTTTTGTGTGTATAGAGACATGTATTATATGAAGGATTTTAATTTTCTAAAACGTCAGATTTTTGTCAACTTTTGTTTAAACACCCCTTTGGCGCCAATGATATGTTCGTAGAGGATAGCTATTAAGGGTAACATTTACCATGATCATCAATTTTATCATGATTCATATCATTCTCGTGCTGGCTGACGATCACAAGCTGTGCGTTTTGCAAAAACAAAACAATACCACTTACAGACAGAGCGAAGAAATAATTGAATTGAGAAGGTGAACAAATACACTTCGGAAAATGTAAACCAACAGTACAGTTTTCACATTTTGATCTCATAATTGTATAATTAATAAGCAACACTCAAAATGTATGATTCTTTGGTTTTACATAAACCAAGCAAGTGATTATCAATGCCTTCATACAATTTCATTAGACACAAAACTGTTACAGTATATCGAGACACTAATAGCATTTTCTGTAAATTCGTGACGGTCATTATGGTTAGAATTGGTGTACCCTGCGTTCAATGCATATAGACACACTTGTTTCGTGCCTAGTAAAACAAACTTTGCCTTTTTTATCTGTACCTTCAAGTATTGTATATTATACTACAAGGGTATTTTCAATTTTCTATAATGGAATTCTAGACTCGCGATGTTACTTGTACATTAATTTTACTAAAGGCGAATGACCGTCAAATAATGAACAATACAACTTGATTCAACTTTTGTAATCTTTAGCTTACAAGAATAAATCTGTTACGAATACTATACTATACCAATGCATTTTACAGGAGATACTTCACATATAACGTAAAGTATACATTATATCACTGGTGTCACTAATGAAATGTATGCTATACTATTCAGTAATTTATTATACTATTAACATATATAAGATAAATATTGCAAATGCATATATTGATTATCCTTCCAGGGCACATGACACTCCCAAATTGTTGGTGAAAGTATTCTATGTAGTGTTTGGTGGACTTGTTTGTTTTTCATTTTTTACAATTGCGTTGTCAGTATCCCTTATTTTCATGAATTTTTCTCCTTGGTATCTTTTGCCTCTTTTTACTTGAGAAATCAACTCAAATGATCTACACATAAATATTTATCAGATAGGCCAACACAATGCGACATCATGTGATATGTTTACTTCTGAAACTCACGACATGATGTAAGCGGAACTGCTGATTACTTTTAACTTCAAACAATTATGCAACAGTTGCCTTCCCGTCAGCAAGATGACCGCATTCAATTTATTTGAAAGCATGAAATTCCTAATTATGCCAGAAACCAAAATTACCTTTTCAGAGGCTTCAATCATAAATTGTCTAGCTTGATCATTCCAGATAGCCGGGACAGTCACTACCCAATGGACATCGTTGTCATCTAGACCATGTATTGCTTGACTCAATCTTTCCATTACCCTGTCTTTAGTGTATTCTATACAGAATGCAAACACTACCATCGCTTTCATTGTTTTACCTCCCATTTCCTTTATAACCATGTTGCTTTCAAGCTTCTAAACAAAACAAGAATAAAAAAAAAAAAAAAAAACAAAGTGGTGTCATTTTATTCACTAGATATTTTACAGCATGATAGGAAACTAGAGTTTTGCAGGCTAATAACATATAAACAAAAACGAAAAGATAAACGGACGATTTTAAGGAACACAAGTTATTTGAAACAACCCACTGTCCCTAAGTTTTTTAAAAAATCTTCATTTGTATATTCCTAGCTTATAACATTAGTTTGAACAGCATTTAACAATTGTTAGCTCTAATTCATCGACGTATACACTTGAAACCAGTAAAAGTCTAAAATGGGCGGTTTTGTACTAGAATATACCGATTCTTACTCTATCATTCTAAATAAGCCTGGATTTTACAAGAAATTACTCGACTCGTATCTTTATTTCTCGGTTAGACTGATTTGTAATCGACCCTAATCTGGACGACCTGTACTAAAGAGTCGTCTGAACCATGGTTGACCAAAAGTCTGGTCTGCACTAGATTAATTAGTAATAATTCTTGACAAGTTTATTTCTTTTTAGAAATCTTTATAGTGAACTTATAACAACTTATGATTAGTTATTATAACAACTGTTAAAGGTAACAATGAATCTATATCTCCAAAATAGACCTACCACGTCCGGTCTGTGTTCTTGTTAGATGTTTTTCTGCTTTGTATCGATCTGATAAGTTAATATACTAAGAAAGGACCGAAATATCGTCCTCCATCTAAAATAGATTGGAAACAGTGTCGTAAGGTTATTAAAGACGCTCTGTCTGTCTACTGTAAAATTGGTGTAAACGTGAAAATCTGATAAAAATCTCTAGACAGTTATTTGAATAAAATTATGAATACTGTTAATATTCGTATATCTCATTTTGAAAACAATTCTGAAATTAGTAATGGGGTCCATGATATTCCCATTTCCAGAATAAAAATAAACTCAAGTACTCATAAAGCGGTTTGTGTTCGTACCGGCAGATAAAGCAGCAAATAATGTAGTGGTGGTGTGACGCATATACTACACGGAAGTTCTCCAAAACGAAATTACAAATTCATCTACATTCAGGTCCGTACGCTCCACAGAGAGTCAAATTGTAAACAAGCATATCACTGCCAATACCCAGCGTAAAGCCTCTTCCGAACATTTGAAAGTCCCTACTATGTACTGGTTACCTAAATTGCACAAAACACCATTTAAATTCCGTTTCATCTCCGCATCTAGTAAGTGTTCTACTACCAATCTATCAGTTCTTCTAACTACCTCCTTACTACTATCAAAGAACTTGTTATAAACTTTTGTAATAAAGCTTATGAAAATAATGGTATTAATTATTTTGGAGTGTTAAAATTCTTTAGAGGTTTTACATAAAATACATGCTTTTGATGGTCCTTTTAATTCTGTTGACAGTTATGATTTTTCTACTCTCTACTACACTTCCACACAATCTTATCAAGAAAAGTTTTCATATTAATCAAATGGTCTTTTGAAAATCTCATTACAAATTTATTTGCTGTAACTCGTTTAAAGCCTTTTTCTGTAACGAAAAGGAAAGTATGCTAGATACACTTACTGGAAATGTGAAGATATGATTGAAGCTTTAAATTTTCTCCTAGACAACATATATGTACGTTTCGGCGATAAAGTGTATCGACAAGTAGTAGGTATTCCTATGGGCACTAACTGCGCCCCTTTAATAGCAGATTCCTGTATTGCTATGAATCTCAGTTTATGACCAAACTCAGTAAAGACACGTCATTGTTACATTTGGTTGATACATTCAACAATACCTTCCGTTATCTAGATGATATTTTTCGTTAAATAATCCAGAGTTCTCTAAATATACTACCGAAATTTACCCAATAGAACTTACTTTAACTAAATCTAACATAAACAGCAGTAGTTGTCCTTTTCTGGACTTGGACATTTCAATCTCTAAAGGAAAACTCCATACGAAAATTTACGACAAAAGAGACGATTTTTCATTCCCTATTGTTAATTTTCCTTTTTAGACGGCGATGTTCCTTTGGCTCCATCATACGGTGTGTATATATCCCAACTCGTTCGTTATGCCCGTGTGTGTAGTGATGTCATAGATTTTAACGAACGTAATCAATGCATCACTAGTAAATTATTAAGTCAGGGATTTCGTTACCATAAATTACGTAAAACTTTTGCTAAGTTTTTCATAGATACAAAGATTTGATTAGTAAATTTGGCTGTACCTGTAGAAAACTGATTAAAACGGTATTTCACATCCTAAATTTTACGGTAATATTGTACTTAAAGCGCGGAAATCACTATATGATCCGTGTAAACTCATCGAACCTTTAAATAAACTTATTAGTTCAGGTTATCTTACCAATGTTGTAATTAGATCTTTGAATATAGTTTACATTGGCACTAATATCGATTTGTCATCAGCAAATTAAAACATAACTAAATTTGTATTCTTTTCAAACGGGATGTTTAAAGACACACCCACGTTCATTTTGATCTATAAAGAGGTTTAACTCCTAACTATCCTACTGTCTGTCGATACATTTATTTTGGCATTGCACTAGTCATGTCTTCTTTGACTGTCCATGACGTTAAAATACTAAATCCCTGGGATGTGTTTTAGTTGATTTTAGTCTCTGATGCATGATTTTTAATTATTAATTGTTTTGGCTTTTAACTAGCTGTCAGTAACTGCGAAGTGTTTGGTACTAATATAAATTTCCACTTCGTACTATGAACATCAAAATTATTTATTTTGTTAAAATATTTCCTTTCTCTATTGTAACTGTATACGTATATATAACAACAAAATTATTTTATTTACCTGTGTTTAAAGTTATTGCAAATGGCTGATATTTTTGTTCGAGCATATTGTTCTTCTTAAATTGTTTAACATTTCATACCGATTTAACATGTTACTATTATTATTCTTCCCTTAATTTATTCATTTTGAATTTACATTGTATCATAGGTCAAATTTATTTGTTCAGTGTATGTTCAATGGTGTTACTATGTCCTTTGATTGAGTTAAGCTATTTCAGTTGATATTTTATAGTGTGTCTTTCTATGTTGTGATGTTACACTACTGTTTCAGAAAAAGGGGAAGGTTTGGTACCATTAAAACGTTTAAACCCGCTGCATTTGTTTGCACCTGTCCTAAGTCAGAATCTGATGTTCAGTAGTTGTCGTTTGTTGATGTGGTTCATAAGTGTTTCTCGTTTCTCGTTTTATATAGATTAGACCGTTGGTTTTCCCGTTTGAATGGTTTTACACTAGTAATTTTGGGGCCCTTTATAGCTTACTGTTCGGTGTGAGCCTAGGCTCCATGTTGAAGACCGTACTTTGACCTATAATGGTTTACATTTATAAATTTTGACTTGGATGGAGAGTTGTCTCATTGGCACTCATACCACATCTTCTTATATCTAATAAGGAGATGTGATATGATTGTCAATGAGACAACTATCCACCAAAATTAATGTTTAATATAAGAAAGAAGATGTGGTATGCTTGCCAATGTGACAACTCTTCTCAAGAGACCAATTGACACAGAAATAAACAACTATAGGTCACCATACGGCCTTCAGCAATAAGCAAAGCCCATACCGCATAGTCAGCTATAAAGGGCACCGAAATAACAAATGAAAACAATTAAAACGAGAAAACTGACGGCCTAATTTATCTACAAAATTTGAACGAAAACAAATATGTAACGCAGCAAGAAACGACAACCACTGAATTACAGGCTTTTGACTTGGGACAGGCACATACATACAGAATGTGGCGGGGTTAAACATTTTAGCGGGATCCCAACCTCCCCTAACCTGTGACAGTGGTGTAACAGTACAACATAAGAACGAACTATACAAATCAGTTGAAAAGGCTTAACTCATCAGAAGGATACAAATAGAAATACATCTAACAAAAACACAGACTGGACGTGGCCGGATACTTGTACATCCCAACAACAAAAGACACTTAGTACAGATCTGAGAGTACTCACAGTTATCTGACAGCTAGTTCAAAGCCAATAACAACTAACTAAAAAATCATGCATCTAAGACTAGTTTATCGATCATTACACATCCAACATCCAATGGATTTCATGTAAAGACGTCATAAACAGTCAAAGAAAAACATGCCCTTGTGCAATGCCAATATACAGGTATCGACAGATTGTAGATCCATGAATGTGCATATGTATATAACAATAATGTTTAGTTTGATTTTAATTCACTGATACCAAAATCAATATTAATACCAATAAAAACAATATTCAAAGATCTAATTACAGTGTTGAATTGGTAACCTTTTGGAATAAGTTTATTTAAAGTTTACCAGGATCGTTTCTAATTTTCTGGGCACGGTAAACAACATCTCCGTAAAATGAGGATGTGCTATCCCGTTTGAAATAAGTTTTCTACAGATACAACCAAACTTTGAAACCAAATCTTTATATCTATGGAAGAATTTAGTAAAGGTTTTAAGTAATTTGTGGTAACGCAATCCCTGACTTAATAATTTACCAGTAATACATAGATTACGTTCATTAAAATCCAAAACGTAACAACAGACGGGCATAGCGAACGAGTTGTGATATATAATAGATATAAGAAGATGTGGTATGAGTGCCAATGAGACAACTCTCCATCCAAGTCAAAATTTATAAATGTAAACCATTATAGGTCAAAGTACGGTCTTCAACACGGAGCCTAGGCTCACACCGAACAGTAAGCTATAAAGGGCCCCAAAATTACTAGTGTAAAACCATTCAAACGGGAAAACCAACGGTAACTTAGTAAGATAGTGCCAAAGGAACATCACCATCCAAAAAGGAAAATTACCAATAGGGAATGAAAAATACTCCCTTTGTCGTAAATTTTAGTATGGAGTTTTCCGTGTAAAACTGAGATATCTAAATCTAGGAAAGGACAGTTATTACCGTTTATATTTGATTTATTTAAAGTAAGTGAATTTCGGCAGTATATTTAGCCCTTTTCAACTGATTTTAATAATTTGTTCTTATGTTGTGCTGAACACCACTGTCTAAGGTTAGGGAGGGTTGATCGCTCACAAACATGTTTAATCCCGCCATATGCTGTATGTGCCTGTCCCAATTGCAAGTCATGAGACTGTAATTTAGTGGTTGACGTTGGTTCTGGTCCGTCATATTTGTTTTTCGTAAATTGTTTTGTTATAGAAAGTAAAATAACAAAATACCGAACTCAAAGGAAAATTCAAAGGTCAAACACATAAAACAAATAGGAAACAACTTTCATATTCCTGACTTGGTACAGGCATTTCCTTGTGTAGAAAGTGATGGATTAAACCTGGTTTTATAGCTAGCTAAATCTCTAACTTGTATGACAGTAGCATTAAATTCCATTATATTGACAACAATTAATAGCCGTTAGTTTTCTCAATTGAATTGTTTCATATTTGTCACTTTGTGACCTTTTATAGCCGCCTATATGGTATGGGTTTTTCATTGTCCAAGGCCGTACGGTTGTTTATATCGAGGATTCAGTCAAGGATTATGCCAGGCAATGGGTTAAACGCGAGAAAGAAGACATAGATACTCTTTCCGAATGGATTAAGGCTGTGAGGTCGTTGAAAAAATCAGAATTAAGAAACTGAATGGGTCTATCAATACCCATGGTACGTCAATCTTTAGAGACCCATATGTTGCAAAACACTTGTCCTACCTCCATGACAAATATGTTTGTGTCTCCGCAGATAAAGCCCCAAACAACATCGTTTTGTGTGTAAATCACATTACATAAACTGCTTGATAAATGAATTAGGTATTGACAATTCACTTTGAAACTCAACATATACCCCACGACACTTAATAAAGAGGAAATCCTGAATAATCATAGGTCTGTTCTAAGCTCCTTTGGAATTCCAACCAAAGATGAAGAACTGGATCTTCCATCACTGTATTGGATACCTAAACTACATAAGTGTCCTTACAAACAACGGTATATTGCTGGGTCTTCCAAGTGCTCAACGAAACCTCTTTCTAAATTATTAACATCAATTTTATCAGCAATCAAAGCCGGGCTTCAAAGTTATTGTGAAACTACCTATTCTAGAGGTGGCGTGAATCAGATGTGGATACTAAAAATTCCAAAGATCTTTTAGAGTACATACAATCTAAGACTCTTTCATCTTGCAATAGTATTGAAACATTTGACTTTTCTACACTTTACACAAGTATTCCCATTCCAAACTAAAAGACAAATTGAAAGAGTTGGTATTGCTTTGTTCCAAAAATAAATGACCAACGTAGATACAAGTATTTTGTCTTAGGGAGGAATAAATCCTACTTTGTAAAAATCACTCTGATTCAAACAAAAATTCTCTGAAACTGACATTATCAAATTGCTTGATTTCTTGATTTACAACATATTTGTTACGTTTGAAGGACGTGTTTTCAACAAACAATCGGCATTCCCATGGGAACCAACTGTGTTCCTCTTCTTGCCGACTTGTTCCTTTATTCTTATGAGATGACTTCATACAGGAACGTCTTAGAAAGAAAGAAAAGAAGTTAGCAGCATCCTTTAACTTTACTTTCCGCTATATAGATGATATCTTCTCACTAAATAATTCAAGGTTTGTTAACTATGTTGGACGCATTTATCCCATCGAACTAGAAATAAAAGTTACAACAGATACAGTTAAGTCTGTCTCATATCTTGACTTCCATCTAGAAATTAGCAATGAGGGTGAGTTATATATATATATAGTATAAAAGTATAAAAGGTACCATTTAGTATGTTATAAACAATGTCAACTGTGTCATCTTTACGGTCGTAATACATGTTAAATTGAGAGCTGCTTATTCATGCAGTGCAAAAAGAAAATTGCAGGAAAATCAGAAAAGAATTTGAAACAGTAATGATGTCTTAAATTTAAATATCCTAATTTACTATTAAAAGAACCTATTTTCCATTTTTGTGAATACTCAAAATTGATTAATACGTATTTAAAAGTGCAATAGCTGTCAAATTCCTGTTCATTGATTTGACTAAAAGCATTAACCTCATACGTACAGTATATAATTTAAACATGTGTCATCAAATTATAGAGCAAGTATGAAAATACTTTTTAAAGCCTGCTCTTCAAGACCTAACAATTAAGCAGGAGAACTGAGAAAATGTACACAAATCAGTAAACGGCAGTCGATTTGTGAGTTGAATTATACCCAATAATTTAAAAAAAAAATATATGGCCTATGAATGAAAGTATGAAATTTCCAAGTTCAGATTTTCAACGTCATAGTAACGGAACGTCCAGTGAAACTGCAATTAAATGACAAATCGCATACAAGAACTAAAAGTGCACACTCTAAAATGATTTAATGTAGATTCATTTCTTTTCGTTGGTACTAATATTTCTTGAGTGAAAAATCATAGAAACTTGAATTCGTGGAGTTGCCAAAGCTTCCATTCAAGCCTATATGAAATATTCTTACTTTGTTGAACATTTAAATCCGTGAAAATTGGTATCCAACAAATCATAATGAATACACAGTATGTCACTTGATGTCAATTAACACCATGACAATTCAATTTTATATCAATTTTATATCTGTACTTTTAATTTTACAACTGTTACAATCTATAATATTTTATTCTTTACTAAGATGTGAAAAAACCATGAAGAAGAAGTTAGGATTCAAGATAATCACTATATATATCATTGACAATATATTTTTCTGTTCATTAGTAT
>JAASAO010000457.1:0-54024 GCA_017311375.1 Mytilus coruscus | reverse complement strand
TATAACTCACTTTCTCTATTCAGAAATGTTTGCAAAGTTTCTATTATTGTAAAAATTACAAACGAAAGTGAACCAACGCCTGGTCAATCTGTTGTACGATAGAGTCCCTGAAGTGGATACCTTGAGTATGCTGGTTCGTTATGATAAAGCACATAAAATGTAGAGATTCTTATAACAACAACACTTTAGGGACTGCTGCAGAAAATTTATTGATCTACATGTTTCGGTACCTAGGGCTTCTTCATCAGGATAAAAACAATACAGAAAATTTTGCCTGAAGTACAAAATTGGGTCAAACACAAACTGTGCAACAGCCGGACATTAACTTTTATTATATATTTTAGTTACATTATGTAAGATGACAAAACAAAACGTATTCATTCAACAAACATTTAAATTTCAATGACATTCACATTTTATTCAACTTTTGTTCAAGTTTACTTCCATGCATGTATACTTTCAGTTTCTATTTATACTCACCATGTGTAGAAGGTCCTATAACAACAACACTTTAAGGAATGCTCCAGTGATTTATTGAGATCGACATGTTTGGTGGCTAGCCACCGTCATCAGGATAGAAAACAATACATAAAATCATGCTGATGTACAAAATCGGGTTGAGAAAATTAAAACGTCACAATGTTGCTATGGTGAGTAACATTATAAATAGCAATTGAAAGAGAAAGTGAAAGTAAGTATATGGAAGTAAACTATTTAAATAAAATACTCACCATGGTTACATTCTGATGTAATTTATGCATACCCTATTTTGTACTTCAGGAGAAATTTTCTGTATTGTTTTTATCCTGATGACGGTGCCCTAAGCACCAAAACATGTAGATCAATAAATGTTCTGCAGCAGTCCCTAAAGTGTTGTTGTTATAAGACTCTCTACATTTTATTGCTAAAAACTTTAAAATTTTGATAGCATAATAAGATTTAATACATAAAACATATTTCAAAATGATCTTCTGTCACGAAAGAGGAATTTTTTTAGTTTAAATATCAACCCGAACTGACCTTGTTCATCTTCATTCACCGAGTCATTTTTGTAGAACAGTTCGAAACTAAATGGAAAACTGAAGTGAGCAACATCATCCTAAAAGTGAAAAAAAATATTACATTTCTTTACTGGATTAAAACATATAATGTGAAAAATAAACCTCTAAATGTCTTTTATTTTTGATTGACTTGTTTGATTTCTACTGTATGCTAGACTTAACTGGGTAGGCATTTTATTTGTCAATATCTTTACAAGCTTTTTCAGAATTTCCTAGAAAGCACCACTGAAATATCCATTTGGTTTGTCAGCTTTATTCAAACTATAACTATCGTCGCAAGCTTTATGGTGAAGCAGCGTATGTGCCCATTGTTTTGTTTTGAATTATGTTATTGCTTTGTTTACAAAATGTAAGAAGAGTGTCATGTTAAAATATGTAATATTATGCATTTAAATTTTATAAACTATAGATGCTTACCCTTCCTTCAACTTTAGTAGAACATGTCTGTGTGACCCAGGATAACTGTTGATGTTTCTCGGCTGTCCAAACTATTAAAATAGCAAGACCAAAAAGGTTCATTTTAAGGGTTCCTAACAGTTCCTATCATTTTTAGTCAGATTTTTTCAAAAACATATAAGTTGTTGTTACAACTAATACATAAGATCAAAAAACATAATGGAATTTATCAAAGCAATCATGTTAATTGCATCTTTATGATCATTGACAAATTGTAAATAGCAAACTCACGGTAAAGCGGTATATTTATATACAGATATTAACAGAAATATTGTAAACACTATATTTTCTTGATTGTGATAAAAAAAAAATTGCTGACATACTCTCTCTAACTTTAAGGAAGAAAGCCTTAACTCAGTTTTTTTTTTTTTGGGGGGGGGTCTTGTACACAAATTTAATGAGAACAAGTTCTGTGAGTATTGCATGGCAATACATAGTCCCCTACCGGTTAAAAATTCATTGTATTGGAACAAAATTCTAACTTGATCTATAACTTGCCATGGTGTAAACTATATTACATATATCAAGTCAATATCTTCAAGCATGACAAAAAAAGTGTTGAAAACTGATTATTTAAGTGAATTTTCTAAGTCCAAGGACCATAACTCTGCACAAAATCATCAGACCGGAACAAAATTCAAACTTGAACTGTAACTTGTCATGATAAAACTATATACCAATTATCAAATCAATATCTTCAAGAATGACAAAAAAGTGTGGAAAACTGATTATTTTAGTGAATTTTCTAAGTCAAAGGACCATAACTCTGCACAAAATCATCAGACCGGAACAAAATTCGAACTTGATTTGTAACTTGTCATGATAAAACAATACACCAAATATCAAATCAATAATTTCAAGCATGAAGAAAAAAAGTGTGGAAAACTGATTTGCCGGACCGACGGATGGACAGACAGACAGACAGATGGAGTGCAAACCTAAAGTCCCTTTCGACTTCGTTGGTAGGGGACTAAAAAAAAAAACCAAAAACAGAAATATAAGTACTTTTATCTTTGGAAGTTTGAAGAGCAAAATTAACAAAAAAGTAAAAACAATAATCAACACGGATAAGTTTGATCATTACATGCTATATTTGAAATGGTGAGAACAAAAATTATGAAAATAAAATCTAAAAAATAAATACTAAGGGCTATTCCATTAAAATGTATGTGGGAGGGTAGGAAGGGAAGTTTAATTATTGAATGTGGGTCATGGGTCTTTTTCAGTATGCGTTTATTACCATTATGCAAAATTATCTAAAAAATGGTTCTTGGTTGTAGGGATATTTTGAAAGTCCCTTCCTACCCTCCAACATACATTTTAATGGAATATCCCTAAAGAATTAGACATTCTTTTAAATTAAATATTCAACACAATTTACAAATATATTTGCCAAGGGAAAATATTACAAAATAATAAATGTACTTACATTTTGGGAGATCAACAAAGAAATGGCAGTAGAGATCATCATATTCAAAATTTTTGGCAGACTCTGAAATATATCAATGTAAATATAAGTTGACAAGTATTTGACAGATTGTAATGCAAACAAATTCCAAATGTATACAACAGTATTTTTTCATTTCTGTAACTTATAATGGAAAAGTTTAGAATATTCTTTATACACGGATATTTTAATTTTTACATTAGGGTATTTTACCACATTTTCATACATTTTCTTTATTTTTTTTAACTTTTTTTGAAAGAAAACTTCCAGATCTATCAAAGAAGATTTTGGGTATATGTCAATGAGACAACAACCCAAACAGATGACATCTGGTGGTCAATAGTCTTCAATAATTTTAATTAAAATAGACATGTTTCTAAACAATATGTCAACTTTTAAATCAACACTAGTCTATGCATGTTGGCAAAAATTTCAGCAGAGACTATTTAAAATTTGCCAAAAGCCTGAAATTAAAGAATAATTTTCTTTGATTTTTAGACCATTTATTTGATGGACAATCAATTCTAAACATTATTTCTCATTCTAACACTGTTCGAACTTTGAATTTCATTACAACTGATTCCATATCTATATAACTTAATATAAAATAAAACTAACCTATTTCCCCATAAACTAATAATCTGAGAACATCTGGAGCAGGCTGGAATATAAATTAAAGGAATTGCTTGTACATTTGTACATTCACAAAACAAACAAAAAGATTCCTCAAAGTGTGAATATTATTTCTTCAGGTATTGAAGTAATTATCGATATCTGAATAAACATATTTTTTTTTAAATAACTGATGAGTTAGTTTGAAGATATTGTTTCATATAAAAATAAAAACTATAAACCAAAATTTCATAATGTATGCCAATACTGGACAAAGGGAGTAATTCAATATTCAATTATTTTCTCTCTTGGTGTGATTAATATTTTATAGTTCTAATAATTTATTATGTTACAATTTTGATGAAATATATAACTATGAAAGAACTTAATTTATGAAAAACCAAAGAAGATGACATCTATAATTAAGAATATAGGACATCTAAGGATATCTTAAATATGAAGAGATAAATAATGAACTTTAATTCAGTGTATTCTTCATGTATATTTCTACCATTTCAAATTCATCCCCAACACAAGCTTGTAAGAAATCTTTGTGTCTGTTATACACTTCCCTGTACATTTTCATTTCTTTGTCTTGTTCTTGTCTGTAAAACATGGTTTATTTTATAAATGCAGTGATTAGGGCTGTTCCAGAATTAAATGCATTGGGGGCATGGGAAAACATTTTTAGATTTATAGGTTCCATAACGAGTGAGAATTGGATATCGCTTTATATCAACTCGAGTTATTTAATTTCAATATAATAATAAACGAGCCTTCGGTGAATCTTTTGCACATACCAGTATATGTCCTGTTCCGATGTCAAACTTTAACATCAGACATTTTATAACTTTTTGTACGCTTCAGAATGTTATAAAATTTGACCTATGCAAGACAAGTTTCACAAGTGTATAGTGTTTGATTTGACAATAATTTTGACTTTGTAAGTGCATGATTGACTGGATGACACATTTATGGTAAGATATTGATTGCAAAATAAGTGGTTACAGATTGAAAATTCTTAACAGCTTATCTACATCATAGCAAGCTCCATTTCAACGAACATAGTCTATCAAACTGAAAAGTTGTCTACCTTTTGCAAAAATGATCAAACTGGAAAAAAGTCAGTAATTTAAAAAAAGACTATTACTTAAAAATCCTGTGTTTTTTTTTATTTAACTAACCTGTTCATTACTTTGGAAGCATGTTCTAATGTGTATTCAAACACCTCTGAAAATAAAAATAACAATTTTGTACATAAACAAATGTAATTGTTAACTGCTTATATGAAAGATACATGTAATTGTTTACTCATCGTCTGCTTTATATGAAAGATCCAATGAAACAAGTGACATCACTGACAAAAAATATACGCATACAAGTACCAAGCAAACAAGGTGTTTATATGAGTTTGACAAACTCAATGCTAGCTGATAAAAATATACACATGCAAATTGGAAGCAAAATTACTTTTTTAAATTTGACTTACACCGTTGTGGAAGATTGGTGTTAGACCTACTCCACTACTGTCTTTCATATCATTATTCTGTATTGTTTGTTATACATTTTTTTTTTCTCGCTTTAAATTTACCTTATTTTGCTTCTTACTTTATAGCAATGAATAGAGTAAAATTTTAAAAGTGAGTTTTCACAGTCTATGGGAGATAACCCTAAGTTATTTTGGATCTTATAGTATTAAGCTAAATATGCCATATAAAAATAAGATATGAAATGATTGCCAATGAGACAACTCTCCACCAGAGACCAGATGACACAGAAGGTTAGCAACTATAGGTCGCTGTACAGCCTTCAACAATGAGCCTGGAAATTTTATATTCCTTTTAAAAGAATCCCTACTGTTTTTATGTTCTTATTTAGTGAAATGTTTTTGACAGCCATGATTTGAATATATATTATTACTTAACCATGTGGATTAAAACATACAAAAGTTTTCTCCTTGTGCCATGGTCTCACTTTACCTGTAACAATAACTGATTTGATGTTTAACAACATACTAAAGCCACAAAAAAAAATATACTAATTTCTCAGGCCCCGCCGTATCCCTAAAAACACTTCCGCGTCGACGATTTCTATTTTCGTAAAAATCTGGAATTTTTTCATATCCTGTCTGATATTGATTTTGTGTTTATGAATAACTTAACTGAGTCATCTGTGCGCTTGACGAAAATGTAAAAGTTACGTTTCTATTGAGAGTGTAATTAACATGACTAGACATCGATGAGTGGAGCGAGATGACTATAATTTCTTGCCAAATCTCACATACGAGCAAACTTTTGATGCCACGGTGCATCATTTTCAACTTTTCCTCAGAATGTAACTTTTCAGAATTGATTTTGTCCTTAAAAAAATGGACAAGTAGGTCCAGATGGATGGACAACTTTCTTCTGAAAAAAAGGCCTCCCTCCCTCATCCATATTTTATAAAAGTGGCCTGAAAACCTAGGCATTTTTTTGTATGGCCTAAAGGTCCTTACCTTTACCGAAGCTTGATGTTTCTACAACATAAGGTTTCCTGCCTCTACTAAAATCTGGCCTCATACATAGCACCCCATTACAGTCCAAGGCAACAATACCTAAAATAACTTCCTCATCTGGTGTGGCTGATCTGAAATTATACATAGAAAATGAAAGTAACATAGTTAATAAACATGGTGTGTCTGGAGCATGTTTTTGGGTTTACCTTCATCGGAAAGCTAAAACCCACAAAATTAACAAGAGGCTCTCAAGAGCCTGAATCGCTCACCTCTATTTCAGAGAAGATTTTTAAATGTTAGCAAACTTGATGAACAAATTGTGTAAAATTGTCTTTAAAGGGCAATAACACTCTAAGGGGTCAATTGACAATTTTGGTCATATTAACTTTTTTGTAGATCTTACTTTGCTGAACATTATTGCTGCTTACAGTTTATATCTATCTATAATAATATTCAAGATAATAACAAAAAACTGCAAAATTTTGTTAAAACTACCAATTCGGTGGCAGCAACCCAACAATGGGTTGTTCGATCTGTCTGATTATTTCAGAGCCGATAGATCTTGACCAATTGAACAATTTAACCCCATGTCAGATTTTCTCTAAAAGCTATAGTTTTTGAGATATAAGCCAAAACTGCATTTGACCCTTATGTTCTATTTTTAGCCATGGCGGCCATGTTTGTCGATGGATCAAAACTTGGATACAATTTATAAACAAGATACCCTAAGGAACATTTAGCTAAAGTTTGAAGGTAATTGGCCCAGTAGTTTCAGAGGAGAAGATTTTAAATGTTAGCAAACTTGATGAACAAATTGTGTAAAATTGTCTTTAAAGGGCAATAACTCCAAAAGCAGACTTTGCCTGAGGAAGTTGGAACTCTACTTTAAATGGTAAATCAAAGAGAAGTGTGATACAAATCGTGTCAGTACTGACTATTGTCATAAAAAATTCGTAAGGGTTCCGTGGAACCCAGTGTCTCGCCTACTTTTGCTGTTAGTCGCAGGCTCAACAAAAATGGGGAAAAAATTAAAAATTTTCCTCAAGATACTATTTTTTGATTGTAAGAAGTTCTGTTCAAGTTTGGTAAAAATCCAAGAAGGTTTATGAACCTAATAAATGTTTTAAAACCTTTAACTGCAGACTGTACGTAATGTTAACTGGAATAAAACTAAGTCCATTTATAAGTAATATACGGAAAAACAGGAAATAAATTTTTACAAAATTTCATTCTAGATACTAGCTTTTGATCATAAACAAGCTTCTGTCCAAGTTTGGTACAAATCCAGGATAGTTTAAGAAAGTTATTAAAATTTTGAAAGCTTTAACCACAGAGTGAATGTAATGCTAACTGGCAGAAAAACTAAGTCCATTTATAAGTAAAATACGGATAAACAGGATTTGTTTTTTTTTAAATTTACTTTTGAATACTATCTTATGACCACAAACAAGCTTCTGTCCAAGTGTGGTACAAATCCAGGATAGTTTAAGAAAGTTATTGAAATTTGAAAAACTTTAACCACAGAGTGAATGTTATGTTTACTGGCAGAAAAACTAAGTCCATATATGAGTAAAATACAGATAAACAGGATTTTTTTTTTTACAAAATTTTCTTCTGGATACTATCTTATGATTATAAACAAGCTTCTGTCAAAGTTTGGTACAAATCTAGGATAGTTTAAGAAAGTTATTTAAATTTGAAAAACTTTAACCACAGAGTGAATATTTGTGGACGCCGCCGTTGCCGCTGTATGACGACGCTGACGGAATGTAGGATCGATATGTCTAGCAGGCTCGACAAAAACTACAACATCTGACCTTATTCCAATACTTTGAGAATTAAGAATACCCAAACTTACAAACACAGAGACAAGAAGATTACTTTACAAAATATGGAAACATTTTCAATGAATTAATTTTCAAATCTCAAGTATTTATAACTTTTGTTGCAAGATGTGTTCAAGTGGCTGTTTCCATTTCAGATGAAACATAATAAAACGTAATTATATAAATTGCATCCAACTTCATTTCAAACATCAATGTGTATTTTAGTTCTAAACTATAATGAGTCTCCCAAATCAGGAAAAAAAATGTGAATGAAATAAATTAAATAATTAAGTACAATGTATAAAAAAACTCAACATGGTGAAATTTTACAATTAACTGAAGAACAGAACTATATCTAATAGATCAAAAAAAGGAGAAATGAAGTATGAAGTATAAATCTCATTCAATCTTTTTGGCTTCTTTAGCACAAAACATAAATTACAACAACACAGATTGTCAAAACTTTCTTTTTCTCTGTTTTTCTGATTGTGTGTTGCTGGGATGCAGTCTTATTGGTATATACCATAACTTACATAATAGAGATAGAAGAAATATACACCAAATTCAAATATACCATCATCTGATTACAAATTAGTAATTAGTTGTACTTTGAGCCAATCATTCTCAAAACAACTAAACAAGTTTTAAATCTGATTACCAGTTGCCTACTCTAGAATCATTCGTCTGCATGGTACCAATTTTCACATGGATTGAGTAAAAATTACATTTTCATGATTTTTATATTTTGTGTTTTAACAATTTTGTTATACAATCTAATTGAAAATTTGCATTTTGTTATACACTAAAATGTTTTCCCAACTTTTACAGATTTAATTCATAAAAACTAGTACTGTAAATTCAGAAATTAATGTATGGAATTATTGTTGCGAACCTTGACCATTGGTAAAAGTGAGGAATATAATTAATGCTTGCAAAAAGTTTATGAAGGAAAATCACTACTGAAATTATGAATGCGAGTTTTTATTATTGTGAATCCATTACATTTTTCGCATTAATAAATACACTGCAATAATTTCTGAATTAACCGTATCCCATATGCATGAACAATAATAAATAAATAATATGAATTAAAAAATTTCAACAGTATTTTTTAATGTGGTGTACAAGTAAGGGCTGTCAAAACTGTTCAATGTAATCCTTTACCTCTCCCTAGGACTAAGGTCAGCCATGATATACATGACTTGTGATGGAGCCTCCATGATGTGATTTCTGTTGCGTAGATCTTCAGATGGCTGTGAGTCAACAATATTTACTTTTGGTACAAATCCTGTATTTCTGGAATATATATTGAGAATATTTTACTGCAAGACATGTTTAAAATGAATATTATCTGCTGACATATGAATTCTACATACTTGAACCAGAAAATTTCACGCTGTTTTTTTAATTAGCGATTTGTCTACTGAATTCAAATTCGAGATTTCATGAAGGAATTTATTCATATACCCTCTTAGTCCTATGAAGTATTAGTGGTAGTGTAATTTTCATGTATCAATTCTTACCTCAAAAATAGTGAATTTAAAACTGCTGCCATTGCTGCGAAAATTTCCCTGTTTACAGTACTCATTTGATAAATATATACAGTAGAACTTCAAAGTATCACTGCTCTGACAATGTCATTATCCTCACAAATTTTTTCAAGAGTAAAAATTCCTTCCTTAAGCTACTGTTAACCAACTTATTTTCACAGATACTTTATTTCGCGTTTAGCCCTTCGTAGCCAACTTTGCGGTGATTTATTCTTTTGCAATTTTAAAATTATTTTGACATATTTATATAAAGGAAGATAAAAGTTTAACAAATTCACGAAGATTTATATTCGTGTTATTTTTCTCAACTTGCGAAAAATAAATCGCTTGCGAAAATAAGTTGGTTTACAGTATCTGAAACTTATTTCTTTAGATGGATTTAATTCAGATGTTTTTTTCACATAAAGTAAACAATTTAAGGTCCCTCTAAACTAAGTATTTTTTTATTCAATTTCATTTTTTTTTCTAGACATTTTCTACTTGGATTTTATAAAGTGTATACCTTTGTCTAGTTTGTTTGCCACCACCAACTCTCCGTCGTCGTAAATGTGCCATTTTCTCTGCTAAAACTGTTGGCGTTTCGGAAGGTGAATTGGTCATGTAAAAAACATTCTGTAAAACAATTATCAGTGTTATTTAAACAATTCTGAATTTTTTGGCCATATATCAGTAGATGTGTACAGTGAACACATGAATTTGTAAAAAGATTAATTTTATTACTGATGGCTGGTTAATTCACATTCAGTACAAAATTTCAAACTCATGTAATTAAAGATAATTTATATTCAAAAGTTACCATTTGTGTCATCCAACTGTTACTTATTTACTGTAGATTCATTATTATTTGTGGGATATCAATATTCATAGATTCCGTGGGTATAGGCCTAGGTGAACCAAAAATTTAAATGTTCAACCAAGTACAAATTTTCTATATGCTTGTATGCAGACCTTGGCAAAACCATTAATTTGAATATCCATGAAAATACAAGTTTTCCTCAATCCATGAAAATCAGTAACCATGAAAACAAATGAATCCAAAGTAGTCATTTTCAATCCATTGCATTGTCTTCATAAAACAATCATTTCAAATTTTACCAAATTGCATTTTTCAATTCTTACTTTCTTTTGAATTATTTGGTTGATTGATTGATTGTTGGTTGCTTAACGTCCCTTGAATTATTTGGCTATTTTCAAATGTTGTAATTGTATTGTTAAGCATTTTAACAAAATATTTTAAAGAAACCTGTCATTTTTTTACCTCATCAGATTGAGAGAAATTATCATGGTCCACATATGTAAATATTCTGTTATTGGGTGTTGTCCCTCTTGATCTGTAAAAATAATGAAATAAATCAATAGTCAGACCTGGTAAAATTCATAATTCATATCTTAAAAAATGATCACGCTTCAAACAGGCCAAAATTCTGTTAAAAAGATGTTGTCTTCTCACAAAATTCCACACGAAAAAATTTAAAAAATTGGCTGAATTTTTGATTTACCAATGTATGATATAGAAATGTATTTTCACATAATTAACTAACTTTATACCTTTTATAATTATTATTCCCTACTATGTGTATGTATATGAAAATATAATCAAGCTATAAAATTTAGATTGTTGCAATTTATTAAAATGTGTAAAATTTTCAGACTGAAAATGTAAAGCTTGTGATGTGAACCTTGTTTTAAGAACTTTTATTTCATGTTTTTGTTGCATATCTTTTAAGTTTTATATATACTTTTATATATTACTTGATATAATGCATCAACATATTATATAGGAGTAACATGACAGGTGTCACATGTGGAGCAGAATCTGCTTTCCCATATACATGTACATGCTTTCCCTTCTGGAGCACCTGAGATCACCCTCCAATTCTACACCTGTGCTTTGAGTGCTTGATAAATTAAGATGATATGGCTGTCCTCGAATTAGAGTGAACTCATCCTTTGGACACAGGTGGAAAGTTGTCTCATTGGCAATCATCATAATCGTATGATATCTACTTATTTATTTACATGTTTTATAATGACATATAAATTCAACACATTTTTTGAAAGAAAACGGTGTATGAAATATATTAATTTTCCTAAAGATTCCTGAAAACAACTCAGTAAATATTGAACATTTTCCTTTTTATGCTGATTTTTTTAGGACTGAACCTTAAATTTTCCCTTAAATACAGATTTGCATTAAAACATGTTTTCTTCACTGACATTGGTATAATTTCCTTTTATCCCTACTCCATGACAAAACTTACAAAATAGCTGTGACTTCTTCATGGTTTTTCCTTTAATCCCCACTCAATAACAAAACTTACAAAATAGCTGTGACTTCTTCATGGTATTTCCATTAATCCCCACTCCATGACAAAACTTACAAAATAGCTGTGACTTCTTCATGGTTTTCCTTTAATCCCCACTCAATAACAAAACTTACAAAATAGCTGTGACTTCTTCATGGTATTTCCATTAATCCCCACTCCATGACAAAACTTACAAAATAGCTGTGACTTCTTCATGGTATTTCCTTTAATCCCCACTCAATAACAAAACTTACAAAATAGCTGTGACTTCTTCATGGTATTTCCTTTCTAAACCATCAAAGTTATTGTCTACCGGTATGTTTCAATTTCTCTCTGTAAAGATTACATATTGGTATTGATTTCTGGGTTCAAGGGAGATAACTGCTAACACTATAATGAATGTTCAATGTTTGCTGTTACTAGTTTTGTTAGTCATAAATGTCCAAATAATGGAATCTAATAAAACTAAACATAAAAAAAAATAAGTATTGCACAAAATTACCTACAATCTAAATATATTTGTATACTGAACACACCTTTTTTTGTTCACGTTTTTAGAACATTTAGACAAGATAATTCAATTTTTTTTGCTCATTGTTTATCGATATGTAAAATCTAAACTGCAGATAATTTGCTAACCCTGCTGCTACTTGTTTGTTCAGCATAGTTAATTAAAAATTACTTGGATACCATATGATCAGAAGCAAATGTCAAAGGAACACATTTTTTAGCAAAATCTTTGTTTTTACATATTAAATTAAATGAAATATTTTAGCTCCTTCTGATATTTCAGGTATTTAGTATTACAAATCTGATATGGTAACAATTTATTTTGATATATCATAATCAAAAGCTAAAATTGATACATATTTGGACATGTATAGAAAAGCGCATGTGCCCTTTTAGGCTTTATATAACTCTTACATTTTCCTTTCATGAATAGAGAATATTATATGTTTTCTTTCAATATCCCACTCTTATTAACATGAGTCTCATAGGCCACCTACATGTATAATCCGGAGAGCTCTGCTCCAGGGATTTTATTTTTGGATTGATAAGTCAGTTTGTTATATTGAAAAGCCATATCTTATACACATCATTAAATACTTAAACAAGAATGCATCCATAGTACACGAATGCCCAACTCGCACTATCATTTTCTATGTTCAGTGGACCGTGAAATTGGGGTCAAAACTCTAATTTGGCATTAAAATTAGAAAGATCATATCATAGCTATATATAGGGAACATGGGTACTAAGTTTCAAGTTGATTGGACTTCAACTTCATCAAAAACTACCTTGACCAAAAACTGTAACCTGAAGGACAGACGGACGAACGGACGAACTGACGAACGCAAAGACCGAAAAACATAATGCCCATAAATGGGGCATAAAAAGATGTTTTTTGTATAAGTTTTAATAAAGCAAGTGTGACTGATATCAATATCGTTACGGATGGCTGATACAGTACGATTGCCATTTATTGTACTACACATAAATTTTACTTGTATTAATGATAACCACTACTAAGTATATCATAAATGTAGAAATGATTGAAAAACTAAAATGACAACTCCCTCAGGACCTTTGAAGGCTTTGGCTATTTTATTTATGTCCATTAGGTCATATAGCTCCTCAAGTACAAATGTATATCGATATACAGTATACATCATGTACATATGACCCTTGCTTTGGGCAGACAATAATCCCATTTTCAGGGGCGTCCTTGGTTAAAAAATCAAAATCCTGTATCAACAAGAATCCCAGCTTTCAAATTCTAAGTTAACAACAGCAGGACAAGAATTTTTATAGTCTCAGTCTTGCCTTACTTTGATAATAATACATATTTTACCTGACTGAATATTTTTTCTTGCCAAACAATGACAACTTGTTCGAGTCTTTCTGTATTTCATTAGCCGTACTATGGGCGTCACCATTTTGCTCTTCCGGTTCAGATGATGGTACTATGTTTGATGATGTGACTCTGTCAAGCTGAACACTGAAATAAAATTATTTTATTTATAAATATTTCCACCCTAGCAAAGGTTTTGAATATCAATATGGTACATTTTACATTGTTTTAACAAAGTCATGTCAATTACATGTTCTATCATTCATTGATTTTGTTTATTTTTTCTGTCTCTTTCTGACTGTATAGACATAAAAAAAAAGAATTCCTTCGGCATTATAACATCGTAGGAAGGTTAACATTTTTGTAACAGTTGAGCTTACGCATTACCCTGTTCCTGTTCTGTTGAAGGACGCTGCCATGTTGTAAGTCATATAATTTCCCACAAATTTGTACAACTGATTACCAAAAAGAATAATGAGGAACATTTTAAATTTATTCTGTTTTTGTAATAAAATGGGTCTACAGCTTAATCAACACATGATTTTATAGCAAACAAAATGAGTTCTCTGGGGAAACTCACATCGGATCAATCCGGCTGATTTTTGTATCTGTACAAAGATCAGTAATAAGCTGACTTTGTATATTCGGAGTTTTTAGGTATAAAGTATTATGTTTTTAATTAAACTATACTATAAACATGTTAAAACGAGAGGATCTCTACTTGGCGATCACAATACTAGTATTATAAAAAATTTTGAACCAGTATTGTGATTAAAAAAAATTCTATCAGGTGGTAAAACACGAATGACCAAATAACACCGTTATTATCCAAATAACACTTGTAATGACCGAATAACACTTGAAATTTTAATATTAGCACATATTGGTGACATTTAAACATTGATTATTAAATAATATTATATTATAAGTGTTTTTAATAACTAAAAATGATTTACAGAAAGCAGGTAAGTTCATAAAGATCATTATAAACATTAGTGTGTACATCCAACATGCATATGGCGACCAAGGAAAACACAATGGGAAGAATAAAAGAATGATTGCATATGCATTCAAAGGGAAATGCTATGAAAATAAAGTATTAAATAATGTACTGTATATACAGAGTATTGCCCAATAATTGATTTTCAGTAAGGTTTTGAAAAGTTAACAAGTACATCAAAGCCATGCAATTACTCCAATCACCTATTAGTTTTCTTAACGATTTACTCAATATTGAATGAAACGTAATTAAGAATTTTCACATATTTAATTTAAATTTAATAAAAATTGATTATACTTGATTGTTTTATAATAAAAACAAAGCAGCTGAATGGATGATTCGTATGTGTGTTGTAATTACATTTTCTCAAATAGAAATTAAAGATTTTCATTGGCAAATATAAATGTTTTTACAAGTTACTAAAATTTGGTATAAAAACCTGTGAAGACATATGTGCTGTCTTCCATTTTTAAAATGGCTTTATATCCTTGTGTTCAATGTGATGAAGAATGTGTAGATTGCACAATTCAGTGCAGTAGTTGTGATCGTTGGGTTCACAGTGCTTGTGTCCAAATGAATGATTCAATGTTATCGGCCTGGTCAGATGTGTCTCTTAAGTTCCTATGTAAGGACTGCTGCTTTACAGACAACAAGTACGACATGGCCAAGGCCCTAGAAAGGTAAGTAATTTTATAAAGTATATTTTTTAACATAATATTTATTAGAAGGTATATGAAATATTTAAAGAACAAATGTGAAATTGTACATATTTAATTTTAATGTAGACATTAATTTCACTAATTCGATTATATTTAACTTATTTCTTATTTCATTTTCCTTGGCAATATATATTCAATTTACTTAATTAACTCAAAATTCAGAAATAAAAGTAAAGGAAATAAAATTAATATTCTTAGTATTGACGTTTAATTTTTTTTTTATTGCTATGTTCATCCATTTTAATACATTAAATAAGTTTACAAAAATGTCAGTATTCACCTCAAAAGCTAACAAAACCTTTAAACAGACTTATTAAGAAGGGATATAGTTACGATACTGTTGTCAGGTCATTAAAAATTGCATATTTTGGCTTTAATATTGATTCACTTATAGGGTCTTTGCATCGGAATTAACACATTTATTCTAAAACCAGTTGTTGGCATGACACGGGTTATGTTCTTCTCATATATTTTATGACGGTATAATACTAAACCCCTAACAGGAGGGATTGTGCCTGATATTCATATGATGAAGACATAATCTTTCAATCAGTTTAAATGAGGTCTGGAGCTGGCATGTCAGTAACTGCTAGTAGTCTGTTGTTATTTATGTATTATTGTCATTTTGCAATGTTTTGTTTATTTTCTTTTGTTTCCTTTTCTGACATCGGACTCGGACTTCTCTTATACTGAGTTTTACTGTGCGTACTGTTGTGCGTTTGTTTTTTCTACATTGGCTAGAGGTATAGGGGAGGTTGAGATCTCAAAAAACATGTTTAACCCCGCCGCATTTTTGCGCCTGTCCCAAGTCAGGAGCCTCTGGCCTTTGTTAGTCTTGTATCATTTTAAAATTTTAGTTTCCTGTGTATAATTTGGAGATTAGTATGACGTCCATTATCACTGAACTAGTATACTTATTTGTTTAGGGGCCAGCTGAAGGACGCCTTCATATGGCAAATAACCACTTGTGGATTATAATTGTTCTTGTACTGAAATGTTGTTTAGTATAATGTGATTAAAATATAAAAATTACCCATTTCCTTATCTTGCGTTACTTTCTATACATCAGAAATTTATATAGAAATATCTTACTAAAAAGCACTAACTATACCACATATTTTCTATTTAAAATGAACATAAAAAAACATCATTCATCAACAATGCAATCTCTATTGTAGATTGAGTGGTGTAATCGGGAGTAAGCCCAGAGAAGTTAAACCTATTACAAAATCCGAGAGTCTACTATTACAGACATACGGTCAGGTCATGCCCGATCCGATTAATCCAGGCTAGTCCCAAGCGTAAGAGATGAAGTAACAACTGGCATTCTCCGTAGGTACCATCCAGTTGTTTTAGAAGAGATGTATCCCGCTAAGATACCCGGTGATGGTAATTGTTTTTATAGGGCAGTTTCGTCCACGTTAACCGGCACAGAAGTTTACCATTTACTACTTAGAGTGTATACCCTATTGGAAATACTTAGCTTCCCTATGTTCTAAGATTGTGATCATACAAAGTTTGTTGACCTCGTCCAAGATAACAGAATAGTAGCTATATATATAGTTGCTGCATATTTACAACTGGCTCATGATGTTGGATGTGTTGGTACATACGCTGACATGATGCATATGTATGCACTGAGTGCCGCATTGAAGATACTGATCCGATCTTATTCCCCCGCAGGTAGCGTTAGAGTACATATCACAACCTCATTCTAGGAAAGTGTGTGGCAGAGGTGTTAATGTATCTGGGATACAACAGGTTAGCCCGTGCCTTGTGCAGGATATCTTAGTAGTTTTAAAAGGGCTTGGTAACTCTCCATTTTTAAATTAAAAAAAATATTTATAATACACAGATATTTTATTTAAAAGTAGAAATTTTTAATTATAATATTATTTTTTTTAATAACTATAAATAAAAAAATAATTGTTGTAAACAGTTAACTATTCCATATTTTCTTTAAAAGGGGAGGCACCCACCCTCACATTGTTCATTGCCTTGACGTGGCGTGAGGGCTCCACTTTGGTGGTCTAAAATGAACACGTTGAGGAATTGTATGCAATCATTCTTTTATTCTTCCCATTGTGATTTCCTTGGTCGCCATGTTGGATGTACACACTAATATTGATAATGATCTTTATGAACTTACCTGCTTTCTGAAAATCATTTTTAAGTTATAAAATACACTTATAATATTATTTAATAATCAATGTTTAAATGTCACAAATATGTGCTAATATTAAAATTTCAAGTGTTATTCGGTCATTACACGTGTTATTTGGTCATTTGTGTTACCTGGTAAAACACGATAAATGAAATATGATCACAAGACAATTTTATCAGATTGAACTCAAAATATTAAAAGCAGTATCCATGGTATCCTGATAGTAATTAATGATAAAAAAATCTAAATTTTAAGCATTAATTCTCATATTTATGAATGAAATGACAATGGTTGATGTATCTCTTAATGATGATATAGGGCAATTGTCATCAAAGAAAGTCTCAAATCTTCTGTGGTCTTTATCTTAAGAGGACCATACTTTTCCTACAGAACAGTTTTTACAAGATTTATAGATAATTCTCCTAAATAATGTAAATATTTATCAAATGGCCATTCTGTCTAAATTGGAATGGTCATACTGTTAACATCAGTATTACGATCGCCAAGTACAGGAGATCCAAACAAGAAAAAACACTACTTAAGTTAAGAATAGCGTTTCTTTGTTTCCATTGAAAATGACGTCATATATAAAATTCCTTCAATATGACCAACATCGGATATGTTTCCGTAATTCAGTTACTTTTAAGCAGAAATGATGCTGGGAATTTTTTAACAATAAATGTTTATATATATAAATCGGCTGATAATGGGATATCATAAAGTATTCTAAAGGTTTGCTGACTTCGTCCCCTTTCACAGGTAACACCTGCCTCATATTACAGTACCATGTGCCTGTGATTCGATGTAAAAACCTGTAGATCACCATAAATTAAAGAGAAAATAATTGGTTGGAAATTATCTTAGTTTTTCATGAATACATTTTTCAATTTTTAGTCGTTGACGTTATTTTTACTTGAAATCTTGTAGCTGAACGTATTTTTTTGTGTTTAGTTTGTGCATTGTGTTTTTCTGAAACAATTGCTAAATTATTACTTGAATTTAAGATTCTTAACAGGGTCTTTTGATCTGTAATAAGCAGCTCCAAAGTCAGGTTCGTACAGGTCCGCCATGACCGTAAAGCTATTGGCGAGGTTGTATACTTTCTTGATATAAGTATGAAGGTTCCCCTCTTTTAAAACGCTTAATTGATTTGTTTACTATATAATGTAAAATTTTAAACAAACACGGGATTGTTATGAAATTCCGCTTGATACGAATCTGGGTTGGTTCGTCCTGATTCATTTTCGCCCTAGTACCTGTTCGCCCTAATAGCTATTCGCCCTTCGTCCGTTCGCTCTGATTTTTATTTTATTTTGTTGTCTTGTTGTATGATGTTTATTATTTAAAAAGAGTATGTTAAAGTTTGTTGAAAATATCGCCGAATATTTCTGTTGAATGGGGGTTAACAGAATAGATAATAATGGTCAAAAAATATAAAGAATAGAGAATAATATTGACCAAAAAAATAAGAATAGAGAAAAATGGCTTAACAAATTAAAGAATACATGAATGAAGGACCCCATCCAGACCCTCTTGTATTGCTGTTACCAAAGTAACCATTTTCCTTTAATCTGCACTGTAGAGTACCATGCAGGAATGCAAGGTATTTAATATAAAACAACTGACGGTCATGTTACCTGCATGTATTTTTCTTTATTGATATTGATACATACCAGAGACGACCATTTGGGACCTAGTTTTACTAACTCGTTCTTCTGTCATTTACTCGAACCCTATTGCATTATAGTTGTTATTTTATATCATATATTAAATCAATTTAATTTCAATAATGAAAACTGCCTATAAGCAACATACCACACAGAAAGTGGAATTTTATTGATGAGTAATCTGAAGCCATCCTAATTGTTTCAATTCAGAACTAATTTTAAAGGCTATGCTACAAATAATTAATCTTAAGAATTCAATTATTGAAGGAACTTGTTTGAACGACAATACATTTGATAGAGGCGCGGGACGTTTAGTCTTTTTGATAGGACATTTGCGCTTAAACAAAAAGACATTTGCGCCTTTTCTATAGGCCACTTGGGTTTATCAATATAGCATTTGAGTTATCATGGTAAAAGTTTAAAATCCTTTGATATAAAAAAAAAAAAAAATGCAACACATAAATAAATTGATATACAGCTAACTTGGAGACTCAATCTTTCGCCATCTTGTTGAAAGAAAACACATTTGTTTTCAATCACGATTAGAGGCCAATGAATAATAGAAAAAAAAACACAATTATATATAGATAATGAATATTAGAGGCATTGAAAATACACAATGAATGTAACTGGCATAACTTGGGATTAATACAGATCTACAAAGTTATAACTCTTTGTTAACATTTTTCATCCATTTATTGAAGGGTTATGTGACAAGTGTTACGTATATGACTGTGTACTTCTGTTAAAATATATTATTGTTTGATTTCTTAATTTCTTGAAACATAGCCACATTTATGTTAATGCTAGTGTATTTTTAAGTTCTCACCCTCCTATTTTTCATATCGACCTGTAGAATAATAAAATTTATAGAGACGAAACAAGGATTTGTATAGCAAGTCTTACTTTTTTTATCCTTGGATGAAGATTTAGATAAATAATAAAAACTTAACCTTATAATGTTTTCTTGATAAATGTATAACAAACCTGCGACAAAACTCTGATAGAGGTAATTGTATATGTAACGCAACCATATGAAAGAATGCTAGCCTTTGCAACGGTTACCAATTGTAAAGAAATTGTTTACTAGAAAGACGAAAGCAGTATCATTCAAAGTCAAATCAATTATTATACGTCATATAGTTGAAAATGGCATTAGTTTGATTACGTCATATAGCTCAAAGATGTCGATTTCAAAGTAGATAGTCCGTAAATTATTTATCAAATTTCAAACGTTATTGTTCCTGTATATCTTAGGATAATGTTTGCACAATGTACACGCACAATGTAAAAAAATTCTGTTGGCTTATTAGTAATACTTTGGTTTGCATTTATATACGACATGGATTGCTTTCAGACGATATTGGCTTGTTTTCATACCTAATGAAAGCATATTACCGAATAAAATAGTTCGTATTTCTGCTTATGAAAGATCATCATTTGTATCTAACACCTATTGAAAATATATACAAATTAAAGGATATTTACATAACCATTTGCCTGCATACGTATCCATACACACAAGATCATGGAATGGAATTGATCTATATGTAAAACTTTCGGATTTCACGACATCAAACCGTTAGAAATTCACACTTAACACTTCGTATGATAACTCAAATTCGCTTTAACCAATTCCCATATATATAATTAAACAAAACATTGAAATTGAAGGAAGAAAGCTCCATTTTTATTTTTAATTTTTTAATTTTTGACTTTGTTTTTTTCCAGAGTTACAGAGAACTTTGACCCTTAAATTTAGGGCAATTTTTCACAAATCACGCACTATCTCCAGTATTCCTGAATTGATTTCCTCCAAGCTTTACATTCTTATGGGGATTGATGAAAGGAAGCTTTCTTTTGATATTTTCCGGTTTATAATTCCAGAGTTATGGTACTTTAATTGTCAGATTTTTGTAAATTGTTCACAAATTGTACCATATCTTGAGTTTGCTTGGATTGATTTAGTGGACATTTTACATAATTGATGGAATTGGTAAGCATTGCTTTTTGTTTAATTGTATTTTGCTGTGCATGTACTGATTTTGTGTCACGGATGGAAACCCATAGCCTTTGTTTTTCTATTATAACAAAATGTTCGATTTGAGAAAAAAAAAACGGTATCCCCAGTCAAGTTTTTTTTACAGAAGAAATTTTATTTGCTTATGAATAAATGCCTTCGAAATATCCCATTTTATTCAATTGCAACATTTTTAATATGCACAATATGGCGTTTCATGCACAGGCACTTGTCTCAGAAAAAAAATTTATAATGTTATATTAAGGTATATAGGAAAATTTTTTTCTGAGACAAGTGCCTGTGGTTTCATGCGCTCTCGGCGGAGCTGTTTATTAACGGTGTTCGGATTATTTCTTGAATCTTTAATATTTGATCGCATGCTGTATGATTTATCCTTTTCGAAATTTAAATGTATATGTTTTATAACATGAAATTAACTGGAAATTTTGCCAATCTAATTAAAACATAGTTCTCTGATTTCGTTATACTTATATATGTACGAGTATGCGAGTTAATATAGGTCTGAATTTTAATCAGGTTAGAAATTTTGCATTTGTGTCAGTTAATTTGATTTCGTTATATACATAACATATCTCTTGTCACTGGTTTCCATAGTATCTTGTTACCAAGGAAACCATCATTAACATTCAGGAAACTGACTAAATCAAAATCAAGGCGGAAATATAACATATGTGAATGGTATATACAAGGGTTGACCGTGGGAATAGAAATATATACTCCTGTATCCACGTAGCCACGTTCGGTCAGAGTTGCGATGTTAAATTCGATGTCAATTGCAGGGAGAGTGCCACGCTCTCTACACGAGAATACTTGTAACAACTCTTTGAGGGGCCACGGTCCGTTGGTATAGTTTTTGCGAGGCTCAATTTCTGCCAATATCGAACATCCGGTCATTTTACATTCATTCCAGTCGACATTCTGGGCCTTGCAGAACCATGCTCCTGTATTGGTTTGTTATCGTCCTGAATATGCACGAAACATTTGCCACTTGGGCATTTATCAAACAACAATCAATCAATCAATCAATCAATCAATCAATCAACCAAAAGACAACAATGACCAACAGATTCCTAGGCAGCATACTGTCTTTAACAATTAAAATAGGCAGGTCATTTTATCATGTCAACTCTCAAAATCATCACGAGTCTATAAAAGTTGTGACTAACAAAAAAGATATATAAAGACGTTATAAAAAAAGACAGTCTAAAACAATACACTACACGGAAAGATAAAATCCGGTAACACAACAATAAAATGTCACGTGTTGGAGTTTGTATTATGTTACTACAGTTTAATTAATACAATCAGTTTAAATAAACCATTTAGTTTGTCATCTGATTAAATATCAAGAAAAGATAAGATAATTTCTATTTATATTTTCTAATTATCTAAAGTGCTTGCCTGGGAATTTTCCGCAATTGCTTGAAATTTTCTTATAACTCGTGTTTTTTTTTCATGCGCTATTCGTGTTATAACCAAATGACTAGACATTATTTGACAGATAGAATAGGGAGGAAATATCAGAGGAAAAGTCTAAACATAACAAAAGCTTTATTTTGTTTTTTTTTTATTATTCATCTAGGACAATCCAGGATCCTCTTCGTACAAATCTGAATATCCCAATTAATACTATAATTACAAATTGGAACTCTGATATGTACTGGTTTTTAATTAGGATAAATTAAAATTCCAATTCCTTCTAGTAGATATTGGAATTCTGATTTGTATACTTGGAGGATTCTGGATCCTACTGAATTTCAATATGTACTGTAACATATATAATATGTATGTTTAACACATTTGAAATATCACTAGGCCTTTTCTAGTTTCGTTATACTTATATATTATATACAGTCTAATAGCATCCTTTAAGCTTGCCAAGAAGATACCGAGTTTACTATAACACATGTGTTCTAGAAATATCAGGTTTAAATTAATATTAAAAAATGTATGAATACACAACATAATTATCAAAAGACAAATAACGTATATAATAACTACACACATCAACAGACATGTCCGTTTATCCTGTTTTTCTTCCTTTCCTTACTAACTACGCACTGTTTTCAACCCTTTTATTATTGTTATATACATATGCACATTCATGGCTCTACAATCTGTCGATACTTGTATCTTGGCATTGCACAAGGTCATGTTTTTTCTCTTAATGTTTATGGCGTCTTTATACTAAATCCATTGGATGTTGGATGTGTAATAATTGATAATTTAGTTTTAGATGCATGATTTTTTTTATTAGTTGTTATTGGCTTTGAACTAGCTGTCAGTAACTTCGAGTACTTTCAGATCTGTACTTAGAGTCTTTTTGTTGTTGGGATGCACAAGTTCCCGTCCACGTCTACTCTGTGTTTTTGTTAGGTGTATTTCTGTTTGTATCCATCTGATGAGTTAAGCCTTTTTCAACTGATTTTTATAGTTTGTTCTTATGTTGTACTGTTACACCACTGTCCCAGGTTAGGGGAGGGTTGGGCGCCCGCTAACATGTTTAACCCCGCCACATTCTGTATGTGCCTGTCCCAAGTCAGGAGCTTGTAATTCAGTGGTTGTCGTTTCTTGCTGTGTTACATATTTGTTTTTCGTTCATTATTTTGTACATAAATTAGGCCGTTAGTTTTCTCGTTTGAATTGTTTTACATTTGTCATTTCGGGGCCTTTTATAGCTGACTATGCGGTATGGACTTTGCTCATTGTTGAAGGCCGATATGTGACCTATAATTGTTAATTTCTTTGTCATTTGGTCTCTTGTGGAGAGTTGTCTCATTGGCAATCTTACCACATCTTCTTTTTTATATTATAATTTTGTACGTCAAACGCGCGTTTCGTCTAAATATATTAGACTCATCAGTGGTGCTTGGATATATCCTCATTTTCCAGTGGAAGTCCAAATATCTCATCCTTTTACCCTGATCGACACATATTACAGAACCTACCAATTGTGTTTATTGTTTATTTGTTCTCGTCATGAACATGCATGAAATATTTCCAACTGGACGTTAAACAAACAACAATCATCAATTTAGTTTTCGTATAGTTTTAAAAAAATATCTGACTGTTTTAATTGATTAAATTTATTTGGGAATATCTATCTTTTAATTTTTAACAACTCTTGTTTATGAATATACGTTTTCAATGTGAACAAAACCAATAAAACAGTTAAATATATATATGGCGCGAGTTGGTTTTGTCACAATGTCAACGTGAACTATTAAATAAAACTTAATAGAAATTCAAATTAGTAGAAATATATATTTCATATGATAAAAAGAATCTAACTGATTGAAAACTAAGATAAAAAATTTTGAAAGTATACCTCTTTCAAATTGTTAATATATATATATGTATATATATACAAGTCTAAATGAAAACAACGTTCAAACCTATGATTGCGTTGGATAAAAACCGCAAATTTTATACGTGTGCATGCAAAACAAATTTCTTGCTAGAGGGGTCTAAATACAGCACAAACAACATTTTTCAAAAGACCAAAAAAGTGAAAAAGTATATTATAACAAAACGCATTTGACTAACAGGTCGAACAACAAATGTTCTTAAACCCTGCCGACTGCCATTGGCGATTGCCAAATAAACGGATCACCGATGTAATAAATGGATCTTAATTACAAATTTAATACTAAACAGAAAACAATAAACTTGCGGAAAAGATGATATACCGCAAACAAAAGGTGCAAAGATTTTTGTACACCATATCCGGATTTCGACAATTAATGTCTCTTCAGTGATGTTAGGAATCGAAACGGTATTTGGAAAGCCATACAATTTACCTCAATTTAGGATAGACTCTATATATATATATTTGTATTGTAGGCTAAGTGCACGGAAGTTACACGTGGTCCGACCAGGGACTGTCGATGGCCAGCTGGCTTAGATATGGTTGACCAGATGATCGAAAAAGGACGGATTTTAGCATACAAGATACGTTGGTTTAGTGGATCTTGGTCCGGATGGTATGGCCCAGGTTTGAATGATCTGAGTAACGTGTTTAACATCTATTCCAAGACTTGTTCAATTCCGTACAGGGCCAAATCGATGAGAAGAAGATGGGCAATGTTCTATGACCACACCCACAAATTCATTATTTGCAAACCACGTGGAAATTCATAAATATGATCGCGATTACAACATAGTCACTTTTATTTTGGAGAGCTTACAATATATGTATCTCAGCTGTTTGACAATAAACTAAAATTCTTTGTATGAAATTATTATTTCTGTTTACCTGAAAGATGGTGACATATATATATGCAATGTATTGTTCTTTATTTTAATCGATTTTGTTTTTGCAACAAATTAGCCTAAATAAAATGTACCTGAGAAGCATAAACCTGCAAGAATTCGTGCACATGTATTCTTAGGTGAAATATGTCTAGATATTTAAAAAAAAATCCGATTCTGTTAAATGTACATTATTAAAAATGATTTAAAAATCATTTTCTCGTTGGTTTACATTTCAACAAATAAAAGAGAACGAAAACGGTTCAATCCTTACATGTCCGAACAAAGGAAATGAGAATACTGGGCAAAATAAAACAATAAAGGTGTTACGGTATAAAGAATAGAGAATAATGAATACAAAAAATGAAGAAAAGAGAAAAATGACATAAAACAATTAAAGAATATGGAAATGAAGAACCCCATCCAGACCCTCATAAACTCCCTAAAGGATAGCTATAATAATACAACAAAAGATAACTACTGGCGGAGGTTTATTCTGGCTATTCCTACATTTTGAATTTTATAGGTAAAATAGTAAAATTTTATGTTGGAGTTCCCAGCGGCGTTTTGTATTTGCGCCGATCTGCATTTCATTTGCGCCGATTTTTCTTTTACTTGCACCGATTTTTCTTTCATTTGCGCCGATTGTGTACAGGTAGATTACAGGTGAATGTTATTTCTTATTTATCATTATAAATCTCTTCCGTTAGCCAGTTGTACACATGTTATGAATTGCCAATTATAACATGTATATTGATATAGGAAGATGTGGTATGAGTGCCAATGAGACAACTCTCCATCCAAGTAACAATTTATAAAAGTAAACCATTATAGGTCAAGGTACGGCCTTCAACACGGAGCACTGGCTCACACCGAACAGCAAGCTATAAAGGGCCCCAAAAATTACTAGTGTAAAACCATTCAAACGGTAAAACCAACGGTCTAATCTATATAAAACGAGAAACGAGAAACACGTATGAACTACATAAACAGACGACTACTGTACATCAGATTCCGGACTAAGAACAGGTGCAAACATTTGCAGCGGGATTAAACGTTTTAATGGTACCAAACCTTCTCCCTTTTTCTGAAACAATAGTATAACATCACAACATAGAAAGACACACTATAAAATATCAATTGGAAGGCTTAACTCAATCAAAAAACGTAAATTAACACACAATGAACGAATAAATTTGATCTGTGATACCTGAATGCAAATACATAGTTAATAAAAATTATAAGGGATAAATAATTAAGGTCAAAAGTAAATAAACAGGTTGAAACAAAGTTAAAGTATGATACATTTGTGTACCACTGTGAAATGTTAAACAATGTTTAGAAAATCATCACTTTTAAAAACCTGCGTCATATTATACACAGGTAAATGAAAATAATTTTGTTGTTAAGTATACTTCTTCTTCTGTGTGTATAAAATCTTCCGTTTAGGAATACCAAGAAATTTCTTTAATATCAATAAAACTAATCTAACACTTGGTACATATGGGGTGAATATCAACAATAAAACTATACAATTAGTGCTAGATAAAACTTCCTGTACAGGTGCAAGAACATTATTTAAGGAGAAATGAAATAATTTTGATGTTCATAGTAGGAAAAGTGAAAATTTGTAGTAATTCCAAATAATCAAAGCTGGTATATAGACAAGATCCATGTTAACATCAAATAACAAAAAAGCATTACAACTAGTATCAACAGGTCATATTAACAATAAAGTACGATTTGAGAGTACTCGCAGTTACTGACAGCTAGTTAAAAGCCAGAACAATTAATAATATAAAAAACATGCATCACAGACTGAAATCAACTAAAACACATCCCAGGGATTTAGTATTTTAACGTCATGAACAGTCAAAGAAGACATGACTTGTGCAATGCAAAAATAAATGTATCGACAGGTAGTAGAATAGTTAGGAGGTTGGCTTTTTATAGATAAAATGAACGTGTGTGTCTCTATACATCCCGTTTGAAAAGAAAATACAAATTTAGTTATGTTTTAATTTGCTAATGACAAAATCGATATTAGTGCCAATGTAAACTATATTCAGAGATCTAATTACAACATTGGTACGATAACCCTTACTAATAAGTTTGTTTAAAGGTTCGATGAGTTTACACGGATCACATAGTGATTTCCGCGCTTTAAGTACAATATTACCGTAAAATTTAGGATGTGAAATACCATTTTTAATAAGTTTTCTACAGGTACAGCCAAATTTACTAATTAAATCTTTGTATCGATGAAAGAATTTAGCAAAAGTTTTAAGTAATCTATGGTAACGAAATCCCTGACTTAATAGTTTACCAGTGATACATTGATTACGTTCGTTAAAATCTATGACATCACTACACACACGGGCATACCGAACGAGTTGGGATATATAAACACCGTATGATGGAGCCAAAGGCACATCACCTTCTAAAAAAGGAAAATTAACAATAGGGAATGAAAAATCGTCTCTTTTGTCGTAAATTTTAGTATGGAGTTTCCCTTTAATATACATGTAACTGTTGTCCTCTGCTTACCACGGGGTGGTGAAATTAGGATTTCAAGCAATATAAGTCAATTAAAAAGATAAAAGCACTCTGTTTACATTCACTCAAATCACGGAGTAGGATTCTATTTACAGCATAATTCAGAAGCACAACAATTAATTAAAAAAAAAAAAGAAGACAGAATACATTGAATTATAAATCTGTCCATGCCGAGTATTTATATGCTACATATCTGATGTAGTCCTCGACTTAATCGGGGGAAGGAATGATAGCCCGAAAAATTGCAATAGCCATTTACCAGTGTCACTTGGTTTGTCTTTATACTCTGTTTATACTTAGCCAACCAGATTGGATGTTCCTCCACCAGTTCTGTGCCAGATGAAAACGACATCAATCTATTTGCAGGAGACAACAGTTATATACATGTTGTAATTGACAATTCATAACATATGAATAACTGGCTAACGGGACGAGGTTTATATTGATATCTAAAAAGTAACATTCACCTGTAATTTACCTGTGCACAATCGGCGCAAATGAAAGAATCAAATCGGCGCAAATGAAAGATAGAAACTTTTCAAAATCGGCGCAAATGTCATACACCCGTTCCCAGCATTTTTATGTAAACAATGGGATTATGTGGGATTATGTTGTAACAACACTAAACTAATGAACCAAGGTAAATCTAGGTAAATCTTGTGGAAAATAAAGAAATATACAATATATGTACATTGTCGGAAAATATAAAATTTATTTGTATGAGCTTTAGAAACAGGACGAAAAGCGAGGCTCGCCGAGCTTTTCTCCTGTTTCGTAGCGAGTACAAATAAATTTTATATTTTCCGACAATGTACATATATTGTTTTATCCTGAAATTTACACCCAACACTTGAAACTTTAGTTGTTAAAATCTAAATCATTGTCTCTAATTTTTCAAAGAAATCGACATAGTTTAAACGCGGACTGCGAAGAGGACCCCAAAATGAACTGGTACGCAAAAGGAATATCCACATTACCGCTTGCTCAACATGGAAGCGGGGTAACAGGAGACTTTATTTGTACACGTACAAATCCGAACAAGTTGGTGAATGTCGCCTTTTCATTGTATGCAGTCTGCAAACCATGCTTCTGTGCTTTTCTCCAGATACACTGAGTGTAGTGAAAATAGCACCCTTTAATGTTGATTCCTGGGAAGATTGAAGCGGCTGCTTTACTGATGGCTACTATTATTTCGTAGTCGAGGAACGTTTTGGCTGGTTGTAGTAGTATGTTGAATTCTTTGAAGCTAAAGTTTTTTTTTCTAGACTTTTAAATGCTTTTTCTACTTTTTCTTTTAAATCATTATTTTTTCCAGACTACTAAATGCTTTCCTACCTTTTCTTTTATTTTCAAGAAATTCCATATTAGAAACACTTAATTATAACACTTGATACATGTTTTCAAACAAATAAAAACCCATTTTTTTTACATAAATTTCAATTAAATAATTATTTTTATTTAATTTCCACAGGTAAATTTACCTGTGACCTAATTAGACACTAATGACTAAAACAACATATTTTGAAGTAACAACATCTATTGTTCTTCCCATAATCTCCCATGTAGGAATAGCCAGAATAGTAAAATACAAAATGTAGGAATAGTCAGAAGACACCTAGATTTACCTTTCATTTCTTCACTGATTAAGAAAAAGAATTAACTAAGGCGAAATGGGAACTTGTGTAAACAATGTAATTAAGTTATTATTTTTTGTATTGCAATTAGTTGATATTTGTTATTTTAATGTCAAAATCTGCCATGAAATACTTTTTAAAAGAAGATGTTTTTTGTGTCTTCCGATTATCCCACTTCTTGAATAATTCTCTTTATAGTGGCTCATCTTTTTAAAATGTATGTTTTACTTATGTGATATATTTTGTAAATAAAGTCTTTGTTGTTATTTCTTATTAGAGATGACAAATAGGATACGGAATATTTCATATTTTAATGAATAAAAAAGACAAATATCATATAATCATAACAAATATTTTATTTCTGAATCAGCACTGAATTACATAGTCAGTTAATTTGGTTAAGGCATCTGTCTGTGGTGCGTTTTCCAAGGCGTGTAACCAGTAGTCTTCCAAGCGATCTAAGGGCGGTAATGGTAAAGCTACTGCACGACGGACGAGTTTGCTGACATCTGGGACATCTTTGTATTGAGTCTGTGCCCATATTCTTGTGTCTTTTTCCATATGGCTTTTGCGTAGTGGAACAAACAACCTTTGAGTTCTGCGTTTGAAGGACATGAGCAACTGCATTTCTGGATGCACATTCAAAGTCAAGGCTAACTGTGTCTGGCTGGAAATTTAGGTTGTGTTGGTTGGCGATGTTTTCAGGAGATTGAAAAATCTTATATAAGTGTCAGCACCTCGCTGTGGTAGAAGAGAATACACCAATGGAAACATGACTGTGCCAACAAATGCATGGATAGTGAATATGCTGTCAAACATTGGTGGAGCTGTGTAGAAAGTTCAATAACAGTATATTGTGTCTGAAGTGCATAGTTGTTGTAAGTTTTCAGTAGTTTGTTGACGTCACTATCATCAGCTTGCAGAAATGGTTCTCTACTTGTGGCCTGTCGAACTAATCATTGGTAATTTGGACGGTGTCATCCTTTTACCAAGCTTGAAAAGTAAAGTCATTGTATACCTTGGATTATCCTTATTATATATAATTAGCACAATTTTAAAGATTTTTTATTTTCATATTTTTTTTATTAAAGTTTCTGTTATATGTTTAAACAAGTCTGTGGGAAAACATGTTTTTTTGTTCTATTAAACTTTTTGTGTTGCATAATGTAAAGGATAATTGAATTATTGAGATTTTTCTAATTGCAAAAAATTCATAAAATTGCAACTTTTATTAAATGAAACAAAATATATTTCAAGAGAAGCAACTTTCCTACTGACAAATGTTTTATTGTAGATTTTTCTGATTTCACAACTTTTGAAATCATAAAATGGTAACTTTATTTAATGAATATAAAATAATAATTCAAGAGAAACAATTCCATAATTACATGTTTTTAAATTGTTATAAAACACAGAGGTTTAATTTGTTTATTTAAAATTTTTATCTAAATTCACATTTCATCTTAGTTCAATTCCCATCTCGCCTTAGTATATTTTTACCTTTTTACCTGGAATTCACAGCTAAGGCAAAATGGGAACACACCATCTAGGGATGTCCAACATAACTAGCCTAAGCAGTACAATTGACTCTATAAAACACGAATAAAAGTAAAAAAACCCGCCGGCAAATGAAACCAATACTCAACAAAAACAGAGGCGGAAGTCACCTTAGGGAACAACAAGACTCACAAGAGGCCGTCAAAATCATAGCATAAAACAACGATAAGACACAAAACACTACATAAAAACGTAAGACTGTCGGCAAAACGAACATTACCAAAAAAAAAAAAAAAAAACTAGGGTTGATATCAGGTATTAGGGTCAGCAAAACCTGCTCCCGAAAGGTTTAGCAAAACCTGTTCCCGAAAGGTTTAGCAAATTCCTGCTACAAATGTGGCATCCGTCGTGGTGACCATGCATGGTAGGTACAAATACGGTGTCGAGTCACATTCGGTGATGTCACAATCGAGGAAAAGAAGCCCGGAGTGTGACTACGACAGTTGGAACGTATTCGTAATCACTGTACTTGGTACTTCACACAGAAAGTCACTAACAGTATTGGATAGGAGGACACTATCTTTTCATGTCATGAATATACTTCCTGTCGAATTTCATTGGAACTACATGTAAAATAAAAGAAAATGTTTAGGCTTGTTCCAAACTATAAGATAGCAACTAAACTGAAATTAATCCCAGACACAAGGATTGAACAGTTTAATTATTTATTTATAAAAAAAGTCCGTAACGCCAAAAAGAGTGTTTAAATGGATAATTCCTGCAATCATTAGCTTATAAAAAGTACGTGTAATACCGTTATACAGCTGCGGGGCGACCTACATTTGCGCGGATTTGAAAATGACAAGCATTACATTTGCGCGGAGAAATGGTATTACGTTTGCGCGAATTTACCTGTAGTTTACCTGAGTTTTAATTACCTGTAATTTGTTTTTTCGATTATTGTTTTGAACATAAATTGGCGATCATACCACATCTTCTTATTTCATATATTGATATCTGTTCCCGTTAGTAACACTTTGGATTCTCGGTCAGTCCTTATTCTACATTTGCACATTTTTTTGTGCATCTCCAGGAAATGTCTCCATTTTCAACTTATAATCTATACGGAAAGTAAATCCATCAAAAATCAACTGGATTTTTTCCTTTATTTGATTCAGATATAATAATGTCCATCTTGTTAGTGGACTTTCAAAATTGTATATGGGTGGACAATTGGTGAGTACAGCTCAATCATTAACATGTGTATTTAAGATGACCGATAAAACAGTTCAAATTAATTTATTTTTTTTTTTCATTAAGTAAATTTGTTCAACATATTTCAGTTTGTTTTAAATATATTAAGTAAAATTTGTCTTTTTTATAAAAAGTTATGGATTTATTTTCATATGTTTTGTATAAATCCGCGCAAATGTAGTAACTTTTCAACAGGTAAATTTCGCGCAAACGTAATGCGTTTTGTCGCGCAAACGTGGATTTTTTCGCGCAAATGTAGAACGAATTCACGCAAACGTAACGCGCCGCAGCTGTGATACCGATTCAGTGCGCAATTAACTGTCATTTTTCTGTGAGTTAATGTCAGTGCGTCCAGCACACTATGTCGCTGGACAAATCTCCACCGGTTTGCCCGAGAACAAAAGGTGTGATATCCAAAGCTTATTCAGATTTGATTGCATAAAAACCAAATAAACAATGGACTACCACAACAGTATAAAGTCAATATTGCTCGAAGGAGTTAAGTGCAACTTAAATAACTTTTGTTGATTAGATAAGTCGGAAACGTTTTTTTTTTTATCTCTTTGTATGCATAATATTGGCATAACTATATAGAAAGTGCGTATCTTGTTACATTATTCCAAGGGACGACATCTTTTGAATATGACCAATCCCAATTAAACACGAAAAGAATATGCAACAAGAATATATAGAAACAATAATTCTGTAACACACTAACTTTCGCGAGGAGAAAACTGACGCGAATATAAATGTAAAGGAATGTATCAAACTTAATGCATCTTTTCTTATATCAAGCCATATATAAAATTTACTGTAGAAAATCGCGAAAATAAATCGCCGTCCAATATGGCATGCTTGATTGCATAAAAGTCTATAATTTAATTTTGGATATAGCACGTCTTCTGATTATCTGAAAGTTTTTTGTCTATCAGCTCATAGACGTAATTTTGTCATGTGACACGGTGACCTCATCAATGTTTTTTTCATGATTGATACTCCTTAAAAATGGAATTTAGAATTAAATTATATGGAATCCTTAGTATTTTTTTTCTGTCTATTCGAAATAACCTAAACAAAAACGCGGGTTATTCAGTGTGCGCCATATTTTTTTAATGTTATTTCTCCATACACAGAAAAAATATAACAGTCATATATTAAATGCAATAAGAAAAGAAAGCTTTTTGAAACATTTTTTTTTCATGTTTAGTTTCATACAATAACTATACAAAGTAGAATAACCACCTCGCACGCGGACGGAAAATTTGAGTAACAAATAATGACAATGCATGTTGTTCTTCCGCAATTGAATGCTTTAAGCACTTCTATACATTCACTTCCGGTGATCAATGTAGGAGATTCTGAATTTGAAATAAAAAATGGAGTATACAGTTATATTAATTTTAATATTTGGAATTGGAAATTCTTTACAACTTGATGGTACATTTTGTAAAAATGCCACTACAGGGTAAGACTGCATTAAAATATCTAGTAAATTAAAATAACACTATTAAATTAGTACTCCTGAAGCACTTCATTAATTGGATTATTTAACCTTCATCTGGAAACCTCAAACCGAAATACACATGTGACTGGATAATTGATTATTGTTCGACCAGTGCATGGCAGTTATTACACTTATTCAGGACGAGAACAATTTAACACAATAGGTAGGTGGAAGGTGGATCGACCAGGTTGAAGGGTGAGAAATTTTGACTGCCACTGAAAAAAAGGTTGTTTGATATCGAGACCGAATCTTTGCTATGCAACAAGCCATCCACGGACCCCTCAAAGAGTTGTGCATGGGTTCTTTAATGTGCAAAGAACATGGATCTCTCCCTACCCGAGGCATCGGATTTGATCATCGCATCTATAAAAGTGCCATTTGTTCCCCACTGAAAAGTAACATGAACCCTCATTGAAAAGTAACAAAGACAGGCTTTCTAGCGATTTTGAAATGTTAAAAAACATCTTATTACAAGATTAACACAAGAGATTCGATTTTCAAGTATTTGCAAAATAACAAAGAAACAAATAAAAATGAATGAAAGAGTAAAGGAACATACGAGTCTTTTCAAGAGATTTTACCAGTAATAAATATAAAACAATTTATTAAACCACGTGTTGTCTATTTAAATAAAGTACAAGAAGGTTAACCAATGAAATTCTAAATGCTTCAATCTTTTTATCATTAAAAATAAGTTTTACGACAAGAAAAAAATCTATTACGAAAAACTGCAAAAAAATGTTCAATTATGTTGTTTATAGAGCTCGTAATTCAATATACGATCTATATTAACTCCTTGGTCCTTTGATAAAACTGTTTCTTAGAGGCTATGAATCTAATATTGATGTAGGATTTTGAATATAAACTTTATGATACTAACATGGATCTTGTTTTGAATAATTAATACACAACTTTACATGTCTGTGTTGCTACCCAGATTTAAACAATTATCATATATTCATTCATACTGCCAATACTTAATTTAAGCAATGCACGAGGTAATGTTTTTCCTATACTGATTATGATCGCATTACACTAAATCCGTTTGAGGTATTCTGATGAAAATTTCGTGGAGAACATTGTTAATTTATAAAGTTTAAATTGACTCTAGGAGAAGTATTGAGCGTTTACAAATATTTTCAACCCGCCAAATTCGCTATGTTCCCGTCCAAGTCAAGAGCCCATAATAGATATAAGAAGATGTGGTATACAGATATAGTTAAACCTATGCCAGATTGATCGAAAGATAATTTCATTGAACAGGAAACATTTTGTATGAGTGTAGTGTAGTATTGGAAACACAATTTCCTTTCTACATAACTGCAAACAGAGACAATATGACCTTCAAATGAACGTTGCTAATCCAATGCAATCAAAGAATAGTTAAAACCACTATTAAAATAATGTTGTCACAGTATTTGATAACGAACGTCTTTATAGTTGCCATAGCACTAATCAAAAGAATCGAAGTATGTGAAAATAAAAAAATATATATATACGTGAAACAAATAGAAAAATATCTATACAGTTTCTTGTGTAAATCAGGAAGATAATACCAGTAAATAGTTAAAACCTTGTGGCTTTAAGAAGAAAATTCTATTCTGTCGTAGTTTAAAAGTTTTCATTTATGATTTTTCATCAGTAGAAGTTGAACACTGAAATTTGTGTGTTCAGTTTTTAGTATTTCAGCATAATAAGTTCGTCAGACATGCAGCGACAACGTTGGTGAATGCCTAGGTAAGGCTTAATGACAAGCATTATCCAAAATTTCTTTGGCGGAGAGGAATGCATAAATACGCTTACACGTCTGGCTATAACGTCGGTTTCAATTGAATGATGTCATAATGTATGTATGTTTATAAACAAAAACTCCTTTAAGCATGAATAGGTGTACTGTTGGCAAAATGGCAGAATGTCTGCCGCTAAACTACAATCTCTAATTTAGTTTCAAAATTCGTCCCTGGCCGGTCGATTTACTGACTTGTGAAGAAGAAAAAAATCATTGATGAATTATTCAATTTGTTCTCGTTCTAAATATGCATGAAATATATCCACCGGCAAGTTATGCAAAACAAACGAGAAAAAAAAAAAAACGAAAACAATCCAATAGGCAATCAGTTTATCATCCTATCTGAAATATGGATTATAATTAGTTTAAGACAAACAATGCTGCTACAGTTACTGTATGAGAAATGCAATTCTGCATCTTTTCAAGGTCGATGTGTTGTACGGGCTATTTATTATTACGATATTCAACTGAACATTTAAATCCTACATTGGGCAAGGTTTCCGGTTTCTTCAGAGAAGGGCGATTTGAACATTTTAATTACTATAAAAGGCAATATAGCTGACACTAGCTTCTGGGTACGATAACTTTGAATATATACAAAGTTAAGAAAAAAAATATTGAACTTGTAGTTTTATAACACTGAGTTTGAAAAAAATAACTATTACTTCAAGTGCAGCTTTATATTAACTTAATCATGCTTTTTAATTTTATTTTCATTTCAGAAGCACAGAATGCTGCTACAACCACGAAGAGGTAAATGGTGTGTGTAAACGTAAGTGTTATATATATATATACATGATATATGTGTATCGATTATCGGATTTTCTGCTCACTAATATCGTAAAATATGAAATACGAGCTACAATATGTCGAGCGGCGGCTATAAATTTACCACATTTATTCACGGAAAACCTGATAATATTTTGATCGTTTTTCCCTTCCTTAGACAATTCTACACTTGAAGAAAGTAAGACTGATATTAAATGGCCCATCACACATTGTGACGTCTCAAATAACTTCTCCTCATACATTATGACGTCATTGATAAGTTCTGCTCACGTCTGAGCCGGGTGATATAGATATGCAAAGGGAACTTGATGTCTTGAACATTTTCAATTTTACCAATCTTATTCTGGATTTCATATAGCTAGTGATCATTTTGTTAACTTTTTATTAATATTTATCTCTTATTTGTTAGCTAGTACATAGACTTATAATTCTCATTCTATATTTTCCCCATTGAAGACACGTAAAATTATTATATTTTCTACATGCGAGATTTAGCATTTGATGATTCCGGTGTTGATAAATTGTAGCCGACTTATGATAGTTTTTGTTTAAATTTATACACGGTACGATTTTCCATCCGATTTGTGACCGTCGCCCAGTTTGACACATATGAGGGTCTGGATGAAAGGTACTTTATTTCTGTATACTTTGATTTTTTAGATAATTTTCTCTATTCTTTTTATTTTTGCCATTATTCCATATTCTTTACCTGTGTATATAATAAGCACCCAATTATTCTCTATTCTGTTTTTTGCACTATTCTTCTCTTTTATTTAAGTTTTAGGGCATATATTCTGCACGTTGTGCCCATTAATCTTTGTTCTGTAAACCCAATCCAGACCCTGACATATATGCATCCGGCTGTCGTTGATCATCATATCAGGAACTGTAGATGGTTTCATTTTTTTATGTCTCTAGATCTTATTCGTGTTAATTGCGTTTACCCAAATCTCCTGTTGGGTTAGTATGTATCTAACGCTTTACTACAAATGATGTACTATATCTCATAATAATTTCTATAATTAATGTATTATCATTATCGTTTGTCAACATATGAGGTCAAGTACTTCTAATTGATATCATTCATTTATCTATATACCAGATTTTGTATTAATGAAATAAATGTTTCCTGTTATGAGTAGACAACAATGCAAACCATCCTGAACGTCATATATAATGATAATAAACTATTCTTTGTCTAATTTCCGTTTTAACTGACTTGCACGTGCAAATAATACAATAAATTAAAATTTTAACCATCCCTCGGAATATTGATCTTCAACTATTTTGGTTTTTAATTGCTGTCATTGTATCTAAGAATGTAAAAATTTCTGTGAAATAACCGAAATTCATCTCCTCTTCGTTTGTTTATTTAAAAAGGCCAAGAAACTACATTTGATATCAGCAAATTAACTACAGTGAAAATATTGAAAGCATTTACTACTTATAGTAATTATTATAATTTAAAAGCGATAACAATGAATTATTAATGTACTTTACTGATATAGCCGCTTACAAAATAGGAAAAAATCTTATATATTACTGTACGTTTTTCTTTCCATCAACAAAATCAATCACCCTTTTTATATATGGCAAATTTACCCATATGCATGTCTTTCTTTAAATTTTACAATTTGTCATATTTTATCAATATACAAACAGAAAAACAATAGTACACAAAACACAACATAGAAAACTAAAGACTGAGCAACACGAACCCTACCAAAACTGGGGGTGTTTTCAGGTGCTCCGCACGGGTAAGCAGATTCTGCTGCACATGTGGCACCCGTCATATTGCTAATGTTAGTACACACCCGGTAATATGTATAATTCGGTTGGTCACATGCGTGGAAAAGTGGACGGGATTGTAATTACGACATTAAAACATAGCCGCTATCATCTTGTAAATATTAGAAATCATATTTATCAAAGTGCTTTTAAAATCCATCTTTTACATTATAATTCAAACATGTATAATACATTATAGCATGAACCTTTTCTTTGGACAGAATGCAAAAATGGAACGAGTGCTGAAGCTGGGGGTCAATGTAAACCATGTAAAGAGAATATGTATGGTTACAAGTGTATAGCACCGTGTAATTGTGATCTGTTTCACAGGTATATCTTCCTGCCTAGATATAAAATGGAGATGAGCTTTAAATGAGCTTTAATACCTCGTGTATGCCAATGAGATACATATCCATTAGACCAAATGACAAAGATGTGAATAGTTCCGTTAATATTGATCGTACGGCCTTCAACAATAAGAAAAATCCATGCCGTACAGTAAAAATTATAATTTACATGGCCCAAGAATGATAAAATGTAACAGGTCGAAATGAACGAAAAACAAACATGGCAGCCACTAACCAAAGATATCAACGGTATTATAGGTTACTGGATTCATATAGCCGCATGATGAATGTGACGGGGTCAACATGTTTGTGTGCGCTTAATTCTCCCTAACATAGGGAAGTGGTGTAAAAACACAACAACATAAGCACAAACTGTAAACACAATTGGAAAGAGCTTGGCTCATAAACTCGTAACTAAGCACACATAAAATAAAAATAAAATTAATAACAGACAAAAACACATAGTACCCATCCAAGAGTACTCTCACTAACTGAACGCTTTATCAAAGCCAAACACAATTTATAAACAAACCATGATAAAACAGACTGAGGTATAAATTAGTACACCACCTACGGATTTAGCGTAGAGGCACCATAAGCAAGGATAATTACAATATAGTACGCCACCTTTAAAAGGTTGAAAAGTATGACTTAAGACCTTAGAAAGTTAGTGCCTATCTTTTTAGAAATGGTTAGCCGAAAGATCTGTCACGGTTAAAGTTTAAGACCGAGATTTGTTCCAAGGAATGATTATTACATTGAAAATTATGATACCCAAAATTATAAGAATGATAAAAATCACTCTTTTTATATTCATACAGTTGCGATGCTGTGGTTGGATGCATCCTAAAGACAACTTTTTTAATAGAAAAAACTACTGATGCAGGTAATGTTGAATTGTTTATAGTGTACAATCTACAGATAAATCTAAATGACATCAACCGTGTTGCTCCCGACATGAGAAATCAAATTTTGTGATTCATACCGCTTGAAAGGAAGTCACAATTGTGGCATTGATAAGTTGAACATATATTTATTTTCATCTTTATAAAGACTTAACTAGACACTGCACAAGTCTGTTTTATTTCCTTTTTGAATCTTAAATAAAAAATACAGAACCATGGCTTTTAGTAGTTGAAACATTTGTTAACTGTATATTGTTCAGTAGTGATTGACATTAACTCTTACGGAGACATATAGTTCCTTACATCTACTACATTGCGTCTCTGGTGGATTGTTTTCTCATTGGCAATCATATCACATCTTCTTACTTTTATATTAAAATGGTGTTGTTGTATGGTAGCCAATGCAATAACTATCAGTACAGGCTAAAGATCTAAGATATGAACCTTTACAGTTCAACGTAGTTAAGGTGAATCCATTAATTGAAAACTAAATGGGGATCTTGAGCATTGAAACAAGTAACGCACTCACACACTATGTTAACGTGACTTCGGAAGTCTGATTTCGTCAGTTGTGGTTCATATTTATTTGTTACCAATTGTGTTCATTCTGTAAAAAAAAAACTATCGACACCGTAACATAACAAAAAGTTCTGATTTTGTCAGAGATTGTTAGAACCTCGGCTTAAGTAGATTTACATATCTATTTTATATTTCTTGCTCCATCCCCGAACAATCGCTATAAGCCCTGACAGTACACCAATAGTGGTATCCACTCAGAGTGAGTAATTACAAAATAAAATAGAATAATATTTTGTTATTCAATTTTTTTATCGAGTTAGTATCATCTTATATTCTCATTGACACAGAGGTAACAAATCAAATATTCAATCGACATTAAACTGTGAGCATAAAATAAAAAGGGACACTAACCAAATAGTTTAATAACCTTATTCTAAAAGAAATCCAATCGTTGCAAAGTATTTAAATAAAGATTTTATTTATCTTATTATAGGTATTTCTTCTGAAGGAAGTACTCCAGCAGTCATATTGTCTACTGGTGTTCATGTCATTACACAAGAGAGAGCTATTATAAACAATAGTAAGTATTAACACATTTCACTCATAAGCTAGGTTCACCCTGAATATGCATGAACAATTGGCCACTGGATGCTAACATTAATCTCAATCCGCAAGACCCGTCAATTCATAACTTGTGGATAATTTTGCAACACATTGTAAATAATTATAATAGAGTGTAGATAATTTGTTATATTCGAGCGTCACTAACGAATCTTTTGTACTCGAAACGCGCGTCTATAGTGTACAGAATTTTAATCCTAGTATCTATAATGGGTTAATTTATGTTGGATACTTCATGTCGCCCCTAGTTGCCCTTTTAGGAGTTTCGTCCGTCATATTAATTAATGTTCGTCTCTTCGTCTTTTTCCTTTGGTCCTCATTTTGTATATCCTTTTATACGTCCGTCTTGTACCTTTATTACATCCTATCATTCTTATTTGTTCATTGGTAACTTCAACCTACAATCTAAACTATCACTGACTTAAATTCAGATTTCGCAGTTGTAAAATTGGAAGTACTAGCGCATTGTTGAAGAAATGATCTTTCAATTAATCGCTTTTAAATAACTGAACGACACAAAAAAAAAAAAAACACTGAAAACATGAAAATCAAAAAACCAATAAAGACATCAAAAGCTAAAAAACGACGAAACAATAAAGGTCATCGAACTGACCTTTTAGCCAGTTTAATTTTTTGATTTAACTGTAATTAAAACATACTGAAAGTCGTCATTCTCATAAGCGTACCCAAAAGGGTAAGATTAACAATGATAATTTTCAAATGACGTATGTTAGGTAGAGGTACAAAAAATGAAAACTTACTCATAATACTTTAGATTCTGAAAAGGCGATTTGGTTCGTTTACCTATGTAAATTATGATTCTAAAACATATAATTGCTATGCAGCGAAAATACGGATATTGTTGATTTTATTGTAGAAATTACTACGACGAGAAAAATTGTAACTGACAAACTTGTTACCGATGTTCCTAATAATCTCTTCACTACTAAGGATTCAAATTCTATAAGCAGTGGAGGTAACATTACATTTATTTGCCTGTTCTTTACATATTGATAAAACAGAATACAATTTTAAATGTCACCAATAAAAGATCGTCCAATTACATATGTTAATACAGATTGGTGAAGACTGAGCATACATGCAAACGGATGCAACAATTGAACGCAGTTTGAACTTCGTGTGCACTTCATATAAATACGCGTTTTCCATTTTCTACTTTTTTTTTGTAATGTTTTGTAATGAAGGTAATCACACGTGTACACTTAACGCGCTGTAACGCAGTTGTCATTGTACCCTTGATACATATACTGGCCTATCATGGCACTTGATCAATGACATAATAATGTCACATTCTTCGTTTTTTTATTTATTATTTAAAAAAAAAACCGATTATATATAATATTATAAGGTATGTTTTTGATATTTGAATAATATATTGTGCAGTTAATAGTTATATATAACTTATATTATTCCAAAATGTTTAAAACTTCTTGACATGTAATTTATACATTCGTGAGAGTACTTTATAGTTTCGATGGTCTTGCAATTTCACGAAACATTATGCATGTTATGTGAGGCAAAATACTTGTAATGTCGACATTGATTCATCATTGCCTCTAGACGAAAATGCCATTCAGAATAAAAAAGATTAGTTCAGTGAAACGTAATATTTTAACATGACTTTGTTTACAAAAATAAATCGGATACACGTTTAGAATATTGTGGCTTTGTATAATTTATTCATTAATGTATTTTGAAAATTGATGATGATGGTTATATTCATGTGCATGCGTCTGGTAGACCATCTTTAGGCTTTTATTAGTAAATATTGCGATACTTAGCTTATAAAAAGTCACTTAACAAGACAGGCAGCTGATTATGATGTAGACAAAAAAAATTGATGGAAAAACCTCAATACGGTCAATACATATTTTATTTTTGGTCGCGGAAACGTATTAATAGTTTACTAGAAAATGCAGAAATATGTCGAAAGCATAACAATAAGTACACTAGCCGTAACTGGAGTTTTGTTTTTGTGTTATGCATAAATTTTTCTTATCTAACAATTGTAGAAAGTTCCAACATGGACTGGTTGATTTATACGCTCTGTATTGTTGGTGTTATTATTGTGACTGGTTTGAGTCATTTATTTCGTTCATACAGAAAGCGAAAATATTCTAAAGAGAGGCTAGTAGCTGGAGATCTTGTTTTGGAACAAGTAACAGAATCTCCATATGATGGCTTTTATGACGAAATTGACGAGAACATGTTAGCAGATGATAAGAGTTATTTTGTTCCACAAGATAATCACTCTGTTACAAAAAGCACTGGACATGATGACACAAGTTACCTTGATGCATGTTTTGCAACTGAAGAAGACGAACGACTAAAGTTGCAAGACAAGTTATCACACAAGGGAAGCAGTTCAAATTCTTCTTCCAACTCACACGTTACCTCTCAAAACGATACAGAATATCTCCATCCTTACCATACACTTCAGGATAATTGGAAAGAAGATTCGCATGGGTATCAAGCAGCTGTGACTGTTCATAAGGGTACCGAAAGTTCTTCAGGGTCTGATGAAGAAACCGTTAACCATAAATATTCTCATGTGTATCAACCACTACAAAAAGACAGAGATATGAAAGGTCAAGCTTATGAAAAACCACAGACACCAATAATAAAAACAGTAAACGATGCAAAAGTGTGGGAGGCTACTCCATCAACGGCATTATCACAAAAGGAAGCATTTCAACTTCTTCTTCCAACTCAGACGTTGCTGCTCAAAACGATACAAAATATCTCAATCCATACCATACACTTCAGGACAATAGGGAAAAAAATTCTCATGGGCATGAAGTAGTCGTGACTGTTAATCCGGGTATCGAAAGTTGTTCTGGGTCTGATGAAGAAACTACTAACCATAAATATTCTCATGTAAATAAACCGCTACAAAATGACAGGGATACGAAAGGTCATGCGTATGAAAAACGACAGACGCCAAAAATTAAAACAGTAAACGTGGCAAAATTGCAAGAGGCTAATCAATCTCGGCATGGAACCAGTAGTTTACAGGATTGTGTCACCAATAATGTTGACGCTGACAAAACAGTGAACAGTTGTGATGAAATGGAGACAATAAACCACAAACAAGATAATAAAAATCGCCTCATCCAACCAAATCGAAGACAACTGAAAAGGAAATATTCTGTGATGAATATACCGAAAACTCGTTGGTTGAATGTTTAAACAACAACGTGTGTCCTCAAGAAAATAATAATAGTAATCTAAATGATGATGCAAAATCAGGCATTTAATAACTAGTAGATTTTCAAATTACCGATTTATTTTGGCAAAATGCAAAATATTGAAGAAATTAAATTCAAATTCTATGAAATGAAAACATTTTGATGTATGTTAATTGGTGATCATTTTATTCCGGAGACGAGAGGCAGAAGATAGCACAGGAATATTCAAAGTTGAAACTCATAAGTAGAAAATAAACTGACAATGCCATGGCTAAAAAAGAAAATCGACCAAAAGACAGACAACAGTCTGCAAAACACAACATAGAAAACTAAAGACAGAGCAACACGAACCCCACCAAAAACCGGTGGTGATCTCAGGTGCTCCGGAAGTATAAGCAAATCCTGCTACCAAAAAACTTGATTTTTAATAAATTTGGTAATTTGAAATTGACTATTTGTGTCAACATTTTAAGACATTCAGAGAATATTAATCTAATTAAATGTAAAGTAACGACGAGTTTATTTTGATTGTTGTTAGTATTCTACAGGCCATGAATGGTCAGATGAGTTCCTATTCATTAGTGCTTTAATTACAAATGTGCAATATTATAGTAATATACACATACTTTCTAGTATACCCCACTCATCAGTCTGTTCGTCCCTCTGTTCGTCCGTTCGTTGGCCTGTCCGTTTGTCCAGATGTCAATCAAATATTTCCGTCACACTTTAATTAGATACTACCAAACAGAATGCCTTCATATCAGGTCAGCTTGAAAGGTTTGATTTGTAACGTCAAAACACTTGTTGGATCTGTCGGACATCTTTCTCCTGAATGATGATACATTGAATTTTTTAATATGACAAGGAAACATTAAATTATTACAACTTTGAAAGTAATTTTATGACTTTAATTACGACATATCAGACGTTTTTTATTATAGGTAACCTTAGAAAAGTACTGAGCACATCATATTCGTTAATTATGTCGCATGTTTAAACGTTTATTTTTTCTGTCCCTAAATTGAACTAAATATTACTATTTAATACAACACATTTTCATTTTATAAGCAGCCACCCTCTACTATCATAACAATCAAACTAGCTTATACAGAACATGGCATGACGTCTGAGAGGCTGAATAAACTTCATGCACTAGAGGGAAATTCAAATAAGTTGAAGAAAAAATAGACGAAGCCATACCATAGCACAAAAAAAAAAAAAAAATACGACGATAGCCACACAACATATATAATAGATAAAAACCTAAAGACTGAGGAATACGAACCAAAAACCAGGATGATCTCAAGACTTAGATGATCCTGCTCCACATTGTGCACCCATCGTGTTGTTAAAGATATTTAAAACTATATGTCTTGGTTGATGATACGTTTGCCTGATTTTGCCATTCTATGTAAAAAGTTTTGTACCTATTAAAAACTACCATTTCTCCAGTGTTATTTTATTCCTGATGCATTGTATGATCTCGTGAACCATGTGACCCGTTTTGTATAATGTAGTATCACAAAAATGAATCTTACAATGAATTACTCTTTGATGGGATTTATACCTCATCAAATTAATTTGAAAATAAGGGTGGCAAATCAATATTGAAAATTCATAGTAATTTGTTTAGGTCTATCGATTTAAAATCAGAGAATGAATGAGGGGATGAAACAACCACAAAAGTCGAAGAAAAAAACAACAACACTGTGACAAAAAAAAAAGACAAATAAGGGTTCACACAACACTACACGGAAACCTACTGGCTGGGTAATACTAGCTCTACCAAACAAAGGAGGTAGAGCACAAAATAATTAGACTCGATAATAGCGAAAGAAACCGTTGAATGAGGTGTATAAAATTGAAACCTACAAGACAATACTAAATCAAGATATTTAAGAAAAAAACTCGAATGGTTATTATTTGAAATTGCAATTTTGGGTAATAAGGACGCCAATCAAAATCAGAGTAATTCTATCTAATTCGGGAACATAATGCACCGAATGACCGGTTATGAACGCCGATCGTTTGTGGAATTCGGTTAAGTTAAAAGACAACCTATAAATGTAACGGCGTTTTAAATGAAATATGTAAACGGTCATTTGTGACGTCATTATCTGAAATGATTAATAAATAAAAGGTTTACGAACTATTGAATTCTACAAACTATTGGCATTGTGTATCGCATTCGGTGGGTTTTGTGCATGAAAAGCTTTTGATTTACTTGGTATAAATCCGATTTTAACAAGCATTCTGAGAGTATTGCAAGGCAATACATAGTCCCCTACCGGGTAAAAATTCATTATACTGGAACAAAATGCTAACTTGTCATATAACTTGCCATGGTGTAAACAAAAAGTAAATATCATGTCAATATCTTCAAGCATGACTAAAAACAGTGTGGAAAACTGATTATATGAGTGAATTTTTCAAGTCCAAGGACCATAACTCTGCACAAAATTATTAGACCGAAACAAAAATTTGAACTTGATCTGTAACTTGTCATGATAAAACTATATACCAGTTATCAATCAATATCGTATAAGCATGATGAAAAAAACATTAGATATGATTAATAGTTCTCTTAAAATTAGATATGATGTAATACAGTGTATATCTATTTTCAAATTATAATCAAATATAATTAATAGTTCCAAATATTTTTCTTTCATTTGTCACAAACTAATATAGATTTGTAACTTATCTATAAAATGTCAACAACTTTTATCTACACAATGTAATGTATTGAAATATATACATAATAAAAATAGATTATTATCTCATTAAAGGATTTCTCCTCATAATTTTTTTATATATATAGCATTCAGAAAATTAGTTTATACTAAATAACTAACAAATCTGCCAAAAATTCTTCAAATAATTGAACAAAGAATGTCTTATAAAAAATTATGGTTATCTCCCTTTGTACAGAAATATGGTTTAACATAGTACTCTAACATTAGATATGGTCCAGAGTTATGGTGGTCCATAACTCTGGATTAAATCATCAGACCAGAACAAAATTTGAACTTGATCTATAACTTGTCATGATAAAACTATATACCAAATATCAAATCAATATCTTCAAGAACGAAGAAAAAAGTGTGGAAAGCTGATTTGCCGGACTGACAGAAGGACAGACAGACAGACGGACAGACAGACAGACAGGCAGACAGACAGAACAGACAGACAGACAGACTGACAGAGTGCAAACCTAAAGTCCCCTTCGACTTCGTCGGTAGGGGACTAATTAGCCTTCTTAGTACCCATCAGTTCAATTTTAAATGATGTGCGTTTGATCAAGTATTTCTTTTATTATCTTGAAGCTTTGTTTGTATGCTTTTTGTTTTTTGCCTTGTCTTTTGCTTGAATTAATTTTGAATGGAATATTATCATAATAAATTGAACAAATATTTTGTTACAGACGGACGCAATTGAAGAGAGAAAGCTAAAATATTAATGCCACAGTAAGCTATATTTTACACGCTTAACGCTCATATGACCTTAGATTGGTACCATTTTACAAAATTATGCATACTAGTATATCAAAAGTCAACTTCAGAGTCCTGGATTATTTTGATACACTGACACAATGTATATTGAACAATTAGTGTTACTCCATAACTCACATGTACTTCGGTACTGGCATGAAAATACGGATATTGTTTTATTAAAATTTGCTGTAAAGAAATTTTCGGAAATTATTTTAGATTAAGGAATATATCTCCCTTATGCAAATCTCTGATTTCGTGCCCGGTTTTGGTTGTACTTTTTGTCCTTTTTGGTTTATAAGCTCTTCATCTTTTGAATAAGTTTTGGATTTTCAAATATTTTGGCCTCGAGCATCACTGAAGAGACGTGTATTGTAACAATGTGCATCTGGTGCAGAACAAATGGTACTGTTAATGTTATTAAAAGAGCATTCTGAAACTCTTATCCTGCAATTGTTCTATAGAAAAGACGAACCGCAGTTTGTGATCATGTTATTGTTTTTATGAAAAACTTAAACATCTTTCTTCGACATATACATGCTATGCGTAATTGCTGGTTAGTGCATCATTTTAAACAAATATTTATATTTCAATAATTATTTAGTCTAATTTACGGATTTATTGTTTTTTTATTTATATCTATGACCTACAAACGCACAATAACGATTCTCAATGTATACCTACTAATAAATGTACTGACACTGTACTTAATATAATTCAACGATGAACACTTACGAAACAGATCGGTGCGGTGATAACTTTTACAGTAAACTAATTTGATTAACCGGTGATGCCCGGACATTTTGAACTGGTCAAAGTTAACTTACGACAGGTCGGATTTGGTCTAGGCTGTTTTTATGACGCCCAACGAAGTTTACCTTGACAAGTCCGCTACTGGTGTTAACACGGGATGAAGTTGACAATCAAGTCTTGGACAAAAGTTTTCATCAACCCGGGCTGCCCGATTTGGTCTACTCCGCGCTATGTTAACTTGTGATCAAAACTTTGTTTTTTTATTGCATGCGGAAAAATGTTGTTTCTCAATATTAATAATCCGCATACAAACTTTAATTGGAATAAACTTATATTCCTACCTGCAATATAAGACAAAGAAAACGATATTGATTACACTGATAAAATACGAACAATCTTACGTACATTGTAAATTTTAATGAACATCAGATTTGCCAGGAAAGTCTTGCTTATTCTCTTTCAAAGGTCAAGTTCTGGTACATTAAAAATATATCAGTCTGTATATATTTGTAAGCTAACATATATAGTGCTGCTCCTATATTAATTATGTTGATGGAATGCTATTAATGAAATATGATCTGGCACATCTTTTCAAAACACATAAGACTGACACAGAAGTCAAATGAGCCATGTACTCGTTTGTAATTTGTAAATATTATCTAGCTCACGTCTGTTCTTTGTTGTCCTTACCCGCATGTTTGTGCTACGTGATTCAATAATTTTAAATTGTATAGAATAACACGTTCAAAGAAATCTAATAAAATGATTTGAAAAAGTTTAATTCGTAATATATTTAACAGATACATAAATATGATACATACTACTATAATTTAAAATTGCGGAATGAACAAAACAGTAAAAAAGTAAATAAACGACCAAAGTTTAAAAAATATAATCAAATTAATGTAAATGTAACAACAGTAAATATAAACAAAAACATGGATAAAAAGAAAATATAAAGCAAGTCGGGACCATCAACACATTTTCAGTCGAACTATTCTATTCTGTTAAGTTAAATTCTAGTGCACTCCAACGTTAAAATTCCCGATCATTTACTTTAAACCAAAAAAAAAAAAAAAAAAAAAGAAAAAAAGAAAGAACAAAAAAGAAAAGACCGATTGACCGTACTAAGATTTGTTATGAGTTACGAAAATATAAATGATGGACAAACATTGTTAAAATGTGGCATGAAAGTAGACTTAAATGACAGTCACAAATTATAGGTAGGGAAAGCAAAACTTAATCATACAACAGTTTGATGTATTTTCCTTACAATTTGCTTTCATAAATTGCGGATTATTTATTTAACCTATGATATGATAGCCATATTATAAAGCAACTTGTTTCACTCTTGTTGAAGTTTGTACGATTAATTGGGGTAAAATAAATTTGTACACCAAATTCCACATTCATTTCGATATTTGATCTTAGCGATATTCATATATCTACATACATGTCTTGTGGGGTTAAACTAGTTTTTATTTAATATCTCAAATCTTTACCTTTTATTCTGGATAAGTAAACTATCAAAATATATAAATCGTTCACATTAAAACCAGCGTCCAGAGAGTGTTAGATGCAAAATATTCAAATGTTATACTATAATAGTTTAAGTATCTCTTGTTCAAATATCGATTTGAATGGGGGTATTTGATGCCCCAAAACTGTCAACGACAGGTCAGGAGTATTAATACGAAAAACGATCTACATAAAAATAAATGATAAACCTTTTCGAAAAAATAAATAATAAACATTAAACAAAGGTAAATAATTAATCAAATAAAAATAACAATTTATTACACACAAACTCTGCTATAGAAACAAATAAATTTTAAGTTTTAGAATGAGCAACTATACAGTCATGTAATATTATTTTATCTATAAATAAAATATATAGGTATTGCACATCCCGAGGTAATACTGCTTAAAAAATACTAAAACTATAGTAAAAACAAATCAAAATCAAAACAAATCACATAAACGGCGCTAGGATCACGTTCAAAATTGAATTCAAAGGACATTTATCTGGTGTAAACGGCACTCTTGGTTTAATCTGAGTATTGCAATAATTTTACTTTTATTAATTAATATGTGTACTTGTGTGCCGATTGGGGTATTTATTTTGTGACTTGTCATGTGAGTAAGGGCAGTGAGTCACGTGCAAAGAAATTTAATAACGTATAGACACGTACAGTCATTTATACTGTTATTTACAACCTAGTATGTGTAAGAAAATGAATAGAACACCTTCGATTCTCACTTTCATCAAGTGTATTGTAGTTTTAAACAAGAATTCCATCTCACTTTCATCAAGTGTATTGTAGTTTTAAACAAGAATTCCATCTCACTTTCATCAAATGTATTGTAGTTTTAAACAAGAATTCTATCTCACTTTCATCAAGTGTATTGTAGTTTTAAACAAGAATTCCGACAGTCTTTGAACTCTACAGAACATGTTTTAATATTTAGTACCTCGACTCTGCATTAAAGCTCGTAAATTGTGTTTTACATTCAATAAGACAAACCTCATGAATACAATCACAAACAACATGTATGATAAGATTGTTCTTGATAAATCATAAATACATAATACTTTGTGTGTGAATAGTCCAATAATGTGGATTTTTCACAAATTCTTCGCAACTTAACATGTATTAAAAAGCACAACCACACTCGTTAAATACGAATAATATAAAACTTAAAAAAGCCATTTTACTGCATTAAAGTCGTGTATAAGGAGGGTTCTGAAGAAGGTCAGCGGATAAGGACCAACTTTTTAGCAATATCTGTTCATTATCAAGGATTGTTTTTAGTTCGCTGTAGGCACCTTTTGTGGCAATTTTCTTCGCTTCCTCGTTAAATGCAATCGCAGTTTTTAAATCCCCTTTAAATGAGATAAACGAGCTTTGGCTATATAAAATAACATTTGAATACGAATCTCAGCAGTGTTTGAATCATATGTTTTAATAACAATTCTGACTCCTTTGTATATTTAGGCTGAATTTGGTAAAGTGGAAGAAATCTACAGCGCATACCGAGACCGAGGTAACAGAAAAGCAAACGAACAACAAATCTTCTTGACCAGAAAAGTCTAATCTCATCCCCCATGTCTTTTAAAATATCGAATGCTTTTTGTTTGACTTCGGCTATAAACATCAGTTCTTTCTGTGGGTTTTTCTCATACCACGCTCTGTGAAACAAAACTAGTTTATAAAACATGTCAACAGTTTCTAGACATGGTACAACGTTAGCTGCACATATAAGAGCCATCTTTTCCATGTCTTCCCTTCTTCTTGTTTGTTTTGGAAGGATAATGCCACAGCTTTACGTCCGTATAGCATACATCGTGAAAGATCTGGACAAGATGACTTTGATATGATGGCTTCTATTTCATTGAAAAGGTTACCTCTTGGATCTATATCGTTAGTTTTATTAGCTAAAGCATCAATTGTAAGCGCCACTAAAACAATGTATTTGTCACAGATCTCGGTGAATATTCTTTGCTTGGTCTGATCGCATCGTTGTCCTGTCATCTGTATTTGATGCGACAGATTTGTTAAATACTCAACTGGATTTTCAAACTCCATTTTCTGAACGCTTTTTTTCATGACATCAAAGTATGCTTGAATACATGTTCGATCTTTGATGTCAACTCTATATACAATAAAAGGTCTTAGCTCTAAAACATTTTTAAAAGTTGTATATAATTGACATGCCCATGATTTGTACTTGCTATCAAGATTGTACATCACAAATACAACATTTCTCAAATCTGTATGCATTTCAGTAGAATTCCTAATTGCAGCAGACCTCATGTTGTGATAATCGTGATTTTTATAACACGACTCAATGTATGAATATGCGCTTTTACTTATTAAACCTTTATGTCGTAAAATTGATGCAAACTCTATAACCTCTGTATTATCAAGATTTGACATATATCTCTTAATAACGCATTTGTCAAGTCCAGTCAATACATTTTGGCGTTTGGCCATTTCGCATGAGGTTCCCGATTCAATGTCTTTCTGTTCGTCATCTTCTATTGCTCTATTGTTGTTTGCATCTTCGAAGCCTGCAAATCAATACATATATTTCATGTAAATGTGCAAGAGGTTTTATCGTAATTTATCAAATTTGTCGGAATAAACTGGTAAACATTTCTTGTAACATATTTAAAGTCAGAATGCATCCTATGTGTTATGGAAAAAGCAAGTACAGTACAACACGTTTATGAAGAACACACTAATGACAGACTAGTTTGTATGCTTAACATAGATCAAAACTAAGTGAATATTCATAAAATGTAATGATTCTGCCCCAGCTACCATTGAAACATAGGTTTATCCGGCATCATGTTTGTATTTTGAAATAAAACATATTTTCAACATCCCTCTAAGATACATTTTCCAAACCTTAATTAAATATAAATTGTTTTTGTTAACACATTCAGATTCCTTGTTGTAGTAGAGGAAGAAATTATAAATAAGTTTTTGAAACTATTTGAGTTCTATGATGATGTTCCACTCTGTAATGCTTCTATATTGAATATTATGTCGCAAAATAAGTTTAAAAAGACTGTATTTCATTTGGAAAATGGAATTATATATGTTTCATCATCATTAAAACGCTTATCGAAACAATAGTTTACAAAATGAAGTCATCAACACTTATTGTTTAACAAACACAAAATTGTCTTTTCCATATAAAAAAAAAATACCCCAACATATATTTCGAGCGTTCGCGCGCGCGATCGTTGCTATTTATTAGTTAATCGATGTTTTTTTTTCAAACAAGCGGGTGTTTCTCAGCTACTTTGCCTATGACGTTGTTGATGCTAAAATCGGTAACGACACATGTGTTCTTAGTTTCTAGCAATAATTTTCTATCTCAAATGAGTAGCATGATATGAATCATCATAAAATAAGGTCAAAGAAAAATACTCAAAATAGCTATAATATGGTATCTTTCACTTACATTGCACACATGTAGTCATTCGTAGTCTTTGACAAGCTTTGGTAATAATAACAGCGGACGCTGAAATATGAGTAACAAATGTAACAAGCATTCTGAGAGTATTGCATGGCAATACATAATCCCCTACCGGGTAAAAATTCATTATACTAGAACAAAATGCTAACTTGTTCTATAACTTGTCATGGTGTAAACAAAAGTAAATATCATGCCAATATCTCCAAGCATGACTAAAAGCAGTGTGGAAAACTGATTATATGAGTGAATTTTTCAAGTCCAAGGACCATAACTCTGCACAAAATTATTAGACCGAAACAAAATTTTGAACTTGATTTGTAACTTGTCATGATAAAACTATATACCAATTATTAATCAATATCTTTTAAGCATGATGAAAAAACTTTAGATATGATTAATAGTTCTCTAAAATTAGATATGATGTAATACAGTGTATATCTATGTTCAAATTATAATCAAATATAATTAATAGTTCCAAATATTTTTCTTTCATTTGTCACAAACTAATATAGATTTGTAACTATCTATAAAATGTCAACAACTTTTATCTACACAATGTAATGTATTGAAATATATACATTAATAAAAATAGATTATTATCTAATAAAAGGATTTCTCTTCATAATTTTTTTTTATATATAGCATTCAGAAAATTAGTTTATACTAAATAACAAACAAACCTGCAAACAAATTCTTCAAATAATTTAACAAAGAATGTCTTTTAAAAATGAGTTATCTCCCTTGTACAGAAATATGGATTAACATAGTACTCTAACATTAGATATGGTCCAGAGTTATGGTCCATAACTGTTGACTAAATCATCAGACCGGAACAAAATTCGAACTTGATCTATAACTTGTCATGATAAAACTATATACCAAATATCAAATCAATATCTTTATAAATGAAGAAAAAAGTGTGGAAAGTTGATT